>JAQIXP010000282.1:0-29458 GCA_034700285.1 Proteroiulus fuscus
GAGGCTTAAGCTAGTGTTCCCATTTTTCATAGTGGCTGGTATACGTTAGGGCATCTCCATATTCTCCTTCCTCCATGCAAAAACCGGATAAAACGGGGATTAGTGGGAAGTGGAAGAGGGAAAAAAATCAACAAAACTCTGACGTCCTTTATGGATGTCCCACTTGCATCCTGAATAGATAAAATGCATATTGAACATGTTATTTTGTTAAATTTATTGCAGACTACAGGGCCATTGGAAAACAGTTATTCCTGAACGATCCTACATGACTAGGGTTTTTAAAAAAACTATCAGAAAAATGGTAACTGCAGTGCATGTTTTTAAAAAAAGTTTTTGGTTAAAAATGGTTGTTCAAGTAATATAAACAGAATACTTCTATGTGCAGTTTTGTTAGTACGATTACAAAGGCACACCTGCAGCATATAAGATTTACTCAGAATAATTTTTATAAATATATAAAATGGGAAAGGTAGAGAGGGGGGGAGAGACATTTAACGTCTATTCACTTTACCTCACAAACATCATGGCCCCTTTGATGAACTTTCCCCAAATTTTAGTGTGTACTATTAATAAGTCCAAGTATATAAAAGCTCAAAAATATTGACGGTTGATTACAATACATGCAACACCTTAAACACGCACGTAAATATGGACACACAACCCCCAGCCACGGATCTGAATTATGCAATTTTCGATTATCAGGTCTCATGGCTGTACATAGTACTATATGCCAAATCACATGTATGAGATCAAATTAATACAAATTTATTAGGCATAAATAATGTTAAATGTAATTGGGTGGGCCTGGACACACTGCTGCTTATACACATTGTGTTCAAGCAGTGTGCTGAGGGGTGGGCTAAATATCTATATCCAGAAGTTATCGGTCCAATTACAAATAATAAAAAATATGAACCATTTTACCACCTGGTCCTAAAACTATTTCTGAATAGACTTTGCACAAAGGTTACCATTTTTCACCCAAAGCATAGTTAACTATTTCTTTAAAACTCTGAGAGGACAATTGGATCGCCAAAAATATGCTGCATGTACTGTATGCGCATTACTATAAATGGTGAGTAAACAAAGTTTAAAATAATTCTCATGGGAAGCCAGGAAGAGTGTATCAATTTGCCATTTATACATTTATTATTCAATTTATTTTTTTAGAAACTTTACTATCTAAAGACATTGAAATGGAATTCAAATAGCCTACATTGTAGGCTGCTGTAAATATATGTGATGATAAAGTCATTCAGTTTGAAGGTTTAATAAAATTTCTCTCAAAAAAGAAAAGTACAAAGTATTAGTAATTATTATTTTTAAAAAATAAAAAGCGAAATGTTATTATATTGTCCCACAACATAATTAAAGCGCTTAATTCCCAGGTTAAAAACCAACTGATAACATTTCCAAAATGGAAATGTCATCAATGGACTGCAAATATTTTGATCTAATTTTAATATGGTAGCCACAATTACCATAATTTTAAGTCACTTGCAAGCATCAATTGTTCACAATTGCCTTAAATCAATTTTTGCAGCTAGGTATCGAGTGTAAACTGGTGCGACTGTTGGCTGATACCTTTGATTAATCCCACACATTGTTAATTAATTAAAAATTTTCAATGCCATCATTGTTTTAAAAAAAAAACTATTTGCTTAACAAATACTTGATTCATGACTATTAATAAGAAAACCTTTTCTCCAGCTCGAATATTCATAATAATTATATTTTTGTCTATTTGGTCTACTTAATCTCATAACCGTACCAGTATCCACTATGTAATGCAGTGTGATGAGTGTATAAAGCCTATATGGATTTGGAATCAGTTAGAAATTAGAACATAGGCTTCAAGAATTTTTCCACAGGGTTTGCTGCTGCGCTCCTTGATGAGCCACCTTACAGCAAACATTTGTCACTATTATTGGGATGTTATGGTGCCTCAGCCTCACTCTAGCGAGGAATCGAATCCTATTAGGACTTGTGAAAGGATGATCAATGCAGAAAAGGTATGTAAGTAGGCAGTACCATAGCAAGTAAACATCTTTACTTGCTATGGCAGTACCAAACTTCATGAACCAAAAAAGTGCTATCTAGAGGTGTATGCCATTGCGATGTGACAAATTCACATTTAGAAGTAGGTACATAACTTAGCATGTCCTAGGACCTAGGAAACAAAGGTGGATTATTTGTCAGGTAAAATTAGCAATTCAAACAATTCATCATTTTGTCAAAATTGTCTTCAATTGTTAACAATTGGCGATAAATGTCAACATTTACTCCAATTTACTTTGGCTGCAAATTAGCTGAAATTGATGTATGACAATAATTATTATTGTTTTATGGCCACAGGGGCTGTTGCAGCTTGATGCTTGATCTGTTGCAATGCATAATATACCAGTGACCAACTCAGGCACTGAAAGCCTCAAGGAATTTTTTTTTATAAAGTTAAATATAACAGTTGTTATGTGGTGCAGTGGTAAAATTTCAAATTTGCACACTCAGATAGCTAGAGGGGAAATCTACAGTTAACCCCATACACCAGCCCTTATGGCCTATGTTACAAGTCTGCTTTATTTATTTTATATTTATGGGTGCAAATATTTGGGGAACATCTTAACTGAATACATACAGTACCTCCAACCAAGTCCAACATACGGTAGGCTATACACAGACCTACTGTATGCATTATTGATTATAAGCACGCATGTAGTAATCATTAATATATTAAAACATTAACTTACAGCTTATTTCTTGCCTTTGTTACATTGGCATCCACGTTGATGACACACAGCTTTTAGGCGATAAAAGCAGGATACCGTAGTTATTCTCACTAAATTTCATTGAAGAAACGCGTATGATATGCAATCACGAAGCACTAGCACGCACAGGTTACAGTTCAAAAGTATAAAAATGTCATTTAGGAGCACCTCAATTGTCTTCTACAGCCTGCTGATCTTCTAGATTAAACATTACCTTATTGACCATTAGTCCAAGGCCCTAACCTTACCGTTTCACCCCTTTGTTTGAACATTTTACACTGACTTGAACTTTGTGATGTCATAGCCCCTCCCACACTTAAAACTACGTTTTGGCCTACTACACCGTGTTTTGGCATAGCCCTCTGGTTTTGGAAATTGTGGTCCATAAATTACGTTTTTAGGACCCATCCCAATAGTTGACGTCATTATTATTTTTTATTTTCTATTATTTTAATGATGCCAGATATTAATTTTTAGGCTGTCAAAATTTAAAAGTAAACTTAAACAGACTATTATTTATATAATTTTAATACAAGTCCAAATTTTTGACGTCAACTCAGTGATGAAGGACCCCCCCCCAACTGCAAATCTTACTATGTGGATGGCTATAGCAGGGATTTTTTGAGCAAACCATGTTATTGATTGATTATGCTACCCCTAAAACAGTATACAGTACTTAATTTATTGATAGTTCTCATAATATTTAAATTTAATACATTTTATAAATATTGATATATATACACTACAATAATACAAATGCATACCGGTACATTAAAACCAGCTGGTCCATAAAACACGTCCCGGTCGACGTTGTTATACCAGCCTAGGGCACCTAAGCTAATAATCTTGACGCAATAAAAACGGAACTGAATATTTTTGTGTACGAATTATAATAATATGTATATATCACTCATGGTGAAGCTAAAATTTTCATCAAAAGTGAGCAATCTGCCAGTGTTAAGAACATTAAAATTGAAATGCTTGCCATATCTTCTAGCTGAAGGCAACATAGGCCTAGTTAAAATTAGAATATAAATGCAATAACCTAAAAATAATAAAAAAATTTGTCTTTCCTAAAATTCTCGCAGCATTAAAAAAAAATTTAGTTAAACCCTACCTGTACGAATTATGCAAATGTAAGTCAATCTTTTAATTCCGAAATGGTTCCCACGTCAATATTTCTTATGCCTAACTGCTGTTGAATCGAGTCGAATCGCTGTACGTATTCGGTCAAAGGGGCATAGCTGTGATTTGATGAAGAGGATGTGCTTCCAGTGTTCATTGACAAACTCCTGAAAATTTAATAATCAATACTTAACCAAACGTGTTAGAAAACAAGTGTCATGCTTTTGCAATTTGAACTCAAATGACCCCAAATTTAAAATAAATAAATATAATAATAGAACTAAATATCATTCCGTTTTCCTAATTATATTGTAATTGGGTGCTCACCTCCGTGCTACTGGACTAAACGACCTCTCGCTATCGGTGTGCGATCGGATGGTATCCCTCACAGGAGGAGTGTACCCTGGATAAAAGGAATGGTATTGGGAATGGACGGATAGAGTACGTATTGAATGGGCAGTATCATTAGACAAGACATCAAAGCCTGAAATGAAGAAAGCTTTCACATCAGTGCAAATTAATGGGTATACAATTATTATTAATAAAATATTGGGAAATTTGTGCACACCATCATCTCTTTGTTGTCTGTCAGAATAAGAGGTCAAACCGGTGGGTACGGTTCGGCTATTCCACTTTCTTAAGAGGGCCTTCATTCGGATGATAGACGTGACAACACGGACTGCACTGCGGAATTTTCGGAATGCTTTCGAATGATGCAGATGGCGGTGATCTCCGTAAGCTGATGAAAGACAACCAAGGCGGCCGAGGACTTCCAGAGTGGCAGCTTCGGTGTCTTGATATCCCCCCAGCAAAATCAGTAGGTAATTCTTCTGGTACACTAGATTCTTACGGAAGCTTTGTGCACGGAGATATTTGAAGTAATAATATGACATCTGAAATAAGCACATATTATTCAACAATGCACAATTACTCATAATCCATAAGCAAGAAACAAAAGCCACATTACCTTTCCATCATCCACTCTTGTCACTGGAGATACCATAATGCTCCGGGATGTTTGACGGGAGGCTCTAGCCTCTCCGCTCACCCGCACGAGATCCGATTCGGCACGGTGTAGAGCTCGTAGCAAGCTGGACCTTTCCTGGGCCCAAGCGGCTCTCTCGGCAGCAAAAACTTGCTCACCTGATATCTATTTAAAATTATATTGAACTTAATGTTTCCCCAAAACAGCTATTGGTGAATTTACATGAATTTTGTCAATGCACCTGTGATGGGGAATGTGTACTCGGCCTGTTCAGCTTATTGTCACTGCGTGGCTGCTGCAATGCCTTTCGCAGGCTTAACTTCTCTTCGCTCAACTGGATTGCAAATTTTACCAAATCGGCATTGTGTCTAACAATTCTTTCCGTCAGATCCAGATGTGTTATTCCTTCAGGAACCTAATGTAAAATGTGAAATTAAGTTTCACATTTGTTATGAGGCAAGAAGACAAATTGGCATGAAAATACCTGAGGTGGTAGCAAAGTCTCTTGACATAAATTGGCTACTTCAGTTAGCAAGGCTCCTATCGTATTGGCAAAGTTTCCATGCATGGGAGAGCGATTACTGGAGGTAGGCCTAGTCAAGTTACACAGAAAAATAATCAAAAAGAACTAATGGAAATAATTCTGGCGTAAATTATGAAGGCGTTACAACTTACGAGGAAAATATTCTATCTATTTCATCTTGAACTTTTAATAGGAAAATATGTAATCTCTCTCGGATTGTTTCCAAGCTGGCATGTTGATAACGACTAGTAGGGTGGTTGGAAGGCTACAGAAATGCAGAATTGATTTTTAAAACATTCAAGTAGGCCATTAAGTTATGATGAAAGTGAGCATTACATACAATGAGATGATGACTATTTGTAAGCGACTTCAGCTTCCGTTCTTCATTTAATTCCTGCTTCAGTAAAGTTTCATTTCGCTTCAGAAATTCAATTTCTTTTTCGTGAATCACGAATTTCTGTTGCAGCCTCTGAACTTCGAGTTGTGTTTCCCTCTAGAAAACAGGCCATAAGTTTCCCTTTTTATAGAAATTTTTTTTTCCTTAATAATTTTAAACATTTTTTTGTATTAAACCTCCTTACCTGCCGGTGTCGTTCGTGTTCCCTTTCCACTTCCCAATCTTTGTGCATGTCCCTCTGTATTTGTCTTAAGGCCTGAATTTCTTGATCCCGCTGGTGCACTTCATTACGAACGACTGACAATTCGGACGATATTTTGTTCTGATCGGCCTCGAGTCTGTGTACTTGTTCTTTCTCTCGTTTCAGCTCTTTTAGAAGTGTACTTTTTTGAGTCTATATTTGCAATAAAAAAATCCAGATTAATGCATTATCTTTTTCGATAAAGACGTATATATGAAAAGGGAGTCAAACCTGAAGCATGTCAATGGTGGTTTGCAACTGGCCAATGTTGTTCCTGTCACTTTCAATCTCATCCAGCAACTGCCTTCGTTCTTGTTGCAAGGCCGTTGTCAAAAGCGTATTCCGATGATGTTCCTTTTGTAAGACTGAGCCAAGATCCTGATTCTTACGCTTTTCTAGATTCAAAGCTTCACTAACGTCGTCTAAGGTGCTTTGATTACTCGCTTCTGATCCATCGTGCAATTGACCATCGTCAGAAAGACTAGGAAACGTAGGTTCCACCAAATTAGTATTTTTTGACTCTTTCATAACTGCCAAAAACTCACCAAAATTTTCCACTACATCAAATAACAAAGAACTCACCAAAAGGATGTATTGGTGCTTGCTTGCAAATGGGGGTTGAAAGGCCTGCGTTGTGCCCTTACAAGGTCTTGCCTTGCATTCTGGAGAGCCAATTTCTCTCTTTCCAATGCTGCGGTTAGTTCCACCTGCTTTTCACGTTCAGACTCCAAAGCTCGTCGAAGTTCCTAAATATGTCAGGTAAATAGGTTTTAGAAAATAATAGTACACTGTGTCACATGAATGACAAATGAAAGCATAGCAAGATCTGCTTTATAAATACTTCAATAATTTGTTGCTCTCTGTGGTGGGAAGCCTTGCTTCTCCGCTTTTCGGCTTCCATGGCTTCTTGTAGCTGAGCAAAACTCTCCCTTTCTCCCTGCAGAGCTTGCACTAATGCTTCCGCTCTTGACTTTTCATTTTTAAACTGTTGCCTACAGAACAACCAATAAACAAGAGAAGAAAGTAGTCAAAACATAAGGTAACATATGCCTTTCAACTGTTTCTAATATAGTATAACAAAAAAGTAATGAAATTAGATGCTTTCATTTCTTGATAAAAGAAACAGAACATCAGTCCGCACGTTAACGAATGGATTTTTGTCAAGTTTAATTTTCACAAAACGGTATAAAAATAGTATAAATTAAAAAGTAAACACTCACATTAAATTACAGGCTTCCTGCCTTTCTTGCTCGAGTGACAGCTGGCAATTCCCAAGTTCTGATTTGATTTGAAGAGTATTCAGTTCTAAATGGGAGGCGCGACCTTTTTCGAGCGCCAATTGGCTGCACAATTCGATACTCCGCGACTTCTCCGCATCCAAACTTCGACGCAAATCATCAGCAATGATCTGCTCTTGCTGGGCACGAAATTCCAATAGCTCGACTGATAAACAAGCGTTGATTTCAAATGAAATGCCAGATAAACAGCCTTGAACTATGCCTTTTGGACTTGCAGTACATGTAAATAATATTGAAAGTATAAGTAAAAATGGTTAACCTTGTCTCTTAGCTTGTCGCTCGGACTGAGCCAACTGCTGATCGACTGCATGTAACTGCTGCATTAATTTCTTTTGATCGTCCTGGTGTTTTAGTCTTTCTTTTGCGACGGCCATCTGAACTTCCCAAAGTGTGGTTTTTGAATCATTAATCAGCTGTGGAGGAGCACTAACATCCATTGTTATCGTCATTTTATGAATGCTGTCTAGCAAATTGTTATACAAGGTATTCTAGAAAGAATTAAGAAAAGCCAACATTAAAAATGAAAATGCAGTTTAAAAATCATGATTTTAGGGATACCTACTAGTTCTGAGACACTTTTATCCAAATTTTGTATATCAATTTTATCGGAACTACCATTGCCAATCACACTGGATCGTATTTGTGCCAGCAAATTATCCCTTTCTCTTGACAGCAAATTAGCAATTAGATGAAGGGCGTGTGAAGAGCTGGAAGGTTTTTGGGGGCTTTGAACCTGTATACAGACAAAATTAGTCTTATTATTTTTCTTCGCAAACAACAAATCTAAGTAAATCAAATAGCGTACTCTTGAAGCAGCTGCAATTGTTGTAACTTGTGATAAAAGATCTTTTAGCGCTTGTATTTCCGCAATTAAATGGCTTTTTTCATTTGCCCATGCCTTATTCAAGATATCTTGCTGAATAATTGCCCCTGAAGGGTCTGTGCTTGAATGTTGCTGAAGAGTTTGTAATTCAGATAAATTTAATACCTGAAAGTGTAGTGATATTAATAAACAAAAGCATGTGCTTAGATGTAAAATATTGGAAACTTGTAAGCTAAAACATACATGAACACCACCCTTATAAACTTTTCTCATTAATGACTTAATGTGTGGTGGCACAGAATCTCCAGCCGCCGAATCCGCATCTGATCCAGAAATGGAAGCATCAGTAGAGGTTAAATGACCCTCATCTCCAGACCATAGAAGTTCTGAAAGTGAAATTCCGGCAATTTAGACCCCAGAAACCAGATAATTTTTCACAAAATATATCTTAAAAACTATTTTCAATTCAATATCTTAATTTTTTTTAATTAGCTCCTGTACATATTGTATGTCCTACTACTAAAATAAGAGTAAATAAGTATTCCAAAATACCTTTTGAAAATCCATTTCCATTTGCAGTCAGATGTCTTAATGTTTGCATTGCATCACTTAAAAATATTAAAAATATAATAATAATTTTTTCTTAAAAGTATGAACATGAAATGTTTATAATAAAAAATTTTATTCACCTAGGAGCATTTTCATGTTTTTCATTTTCACATTCTTGCAAGACTTCATTTTGAACTTCTTCCAAAAACTAAAATTTAAAATATTTTCATAAGTAAATAGAACAAAACATATCCTAAAAATCTTTTCCAAAGCTTCAATTTTCTTTGAAAACTCTTGAAAGGCACAAGTACAACCCAACCTTTTGCAATGCTGATTTGCCATCGTGCGTCTGAAGGCCTCTTGAAATATTACTCTTAATCTGTTCGATTTCATCTTCCAACCTAAAGATTTTTGTATCTCTCCAAGCGATTTCTGCTTCGAGTCGGCTTTTCAAATGCTCCGTCTTGTTCAAAGCATCTTTCACAGCTTGTAATTCCTCGCCTGATGGTTTGTTATTAGCTCTAAACCTTTCCAATTCAACTGAAAGCGTCTTCGACTTTTCTTTTGCCAATTCCAGCTCACCGAGGGCAGAATTTACTCGCTGATTTGCATCGCTGACAGATTGCTTATCAGAATTCAATTTTGCCTCATACGTGGCTTGCAATGTCAATGCAGATTCAAGCTTTTTCTGAATCAGTGCAAGTTCTTTCTCTTGAGTTTCAGTTTTCATCTGAAGCTCATCAATAACATTATCCTGCAAGCACAATGATATTACAGTAAACGTTTTCCCATTAATTTTTTCCTATTAACCCTACCAAAAAAAAAATATACCTTATCATCAACATCCACTTGAATACCAAAATCAACCACGTCAGACTGTTTGCTGGCTAACTGTTTTTGCAAAATATCAATCTGGTTTCTTAAATTTACCTATGAGAATATAATTATTTTTTCAGTAATATCCAGAATTTATTTTCTCCAGTTTTTGTAATTCATCACATCAATTTAAAGCATTTTAATTTTACCATTTGCAGTTCAGCAAAAAAAATTAAATTTATCTTACCTGCTCTTCAAGACTAGCATCTCTAACAGTTGTCAATTCGGCCAAATCCTGCTGCCGTTCTTCCAACATTCCTTGAACCGTGTCAAAATCTTCTTGAAGCCTAGCCTGCATATTCAATAGCGAAATAAATACATTTATTGAGGAAAGAACCCCTCCATAATTTAAATAAAGGGAATTATTTCAAAACTTATATAGTAATTTAATATCCGTAAATCCCACCTGATACTGCGTTAAATCATCCATTTCTGCTTGAAGTGTTTTTACTTGTTCCACAAGTTGTGCCTTTTCTTCTAAGACCACTTTGAGTGCATCGACTTCTCGTTTTTTCTGTTCCACAGTTTCCCAAGCCCGGCGAGTTTCCTTTTCAGCCTGCTTTAAGCTGTCTTCCTTCTCTTGTAATTCTTGAGTCCGTCCGTCGAGAGCCTCTTCAGCATTAGCAACTTTCTGTCGCTCTTCCTTTATTGCCTTTTGGCAAACTATTAATTCCTCTTCTTGTCTGGCAAGTAAATCACTGAGTTGTTCCTTCTCCTGTTCAGTTTGCTTCAATTGAGCATTTAACAGATCCATTTCATCATTCTTCTCCTTCATTAAGGTTTGCAACAGGGATGATACTTCCTCAGTTTGTTTTTTACTTTTTTCCAAATCCAACTAAAAAATTTGCAGAAATGCACAAAAAAAATTACAGAAATTAGCAGCGAAAAATATTTTGCAGAAGCAAACGCAAATGCTCATTTGTTAAAGTGTGGATACGACATAATATATATATGGCAATAAAGGCTTTGACCGAGAAATTAATTTAACCACACCCATTACACAAACCGTACCTGATCACCACACCCTATTCCCTAGAGTATTCTTTAGATAGCACTTGCATAGGACCCGAATAAAATTTTTATACCTACTGGTAGATTAATCAACCGCTCAAACATCGGCTTACATTTATTATTGACCAAGTGGCTAAGTCTAGGATCTGTTAGCTATTTTCAATGTATGTGAAATAAGTGGAAAAGTATTTCATTATAGTACATATATCTCCGGCATTATTATTTAGATATTTTCTAGAAACTGTCCAAGGAATTGCCATATTTTCAAAATTTAAATTAAATAATTTCAGCCTATTCATTTTTCAATAGTCAGTGCTCAATGTCTAGCATTATTTACATTTAAAAAAAATTATATTTGCAATTCCGCTGCTAGGGGACTTTAACCTCTCAGACCTATTTCGTCTATCCAATTGCAAAAAATCGAACACTGCTAACAACCCATGTACTTATGGGTTGTTATTTTTACAGCCATAGTTTCTTATAACCCAATGTTGTATTTATCCAACTGAAGGTACTTAGAATTGCGACAAACGATTTACAACTATGAGGTACTAAAATTACATCCTAATTTTTTAGAGTGTATAGTTTGTTTCATTTGTTCACCAAATTTCCCCTTTTTAGCAATTTATTTGCAAATTATACCTTTTTTCCATGAAAACATTATAATCTGGAAAGCAACTTTTGGCTCATTAGCTACTTCTGAATTAAGCCATTGATATATTCTTGCATGATTAGCCTTTAATAACGTCATCATGAATAAAATATTTGTTTATTGTTGCAACGTTTGAATTTGTCCAGAAACATCACTTGTACAAACAGGGCACACATTTTGACTTCTTTATTCATTCTCCCAACAACCATAATCGAGTAAGAGGTCCAGGCTTCACCTTCTACATGATGAAGAAATTGTTTTAAACTTACACTGTAATTATATTTATTTGTGTTAACATAGAATAAAAATTATTAGTTTTGCCTTAGCTAAATTCAGCAAGTCATTTGAAATTTAAATTTGAAATTATTGTTTAATTTATGATATAAAACCAGAAAGAGAAAAGACAAAAAAAGGATCTCTTACAAATTTGTAAGAAATGCAAAAATTGATGAATATGATAATTTTGAAAAAAATTTAAAATTCAAATGTTCAAATCCATCTGAATGTAAGTATATATTCAGAATTGTCACTAAATTATGAAAACTTTTCTCGTCTTGAGTTTCACTAAATGTTTACCTGACTTTAGGTCAATTGCACCAAAAAGAGTTAATATTAATCCAATATTAATCTTAAGATTTTTTTTACATTCTTGAATGTTCGTTATGCCAAATCCAATGAACGACAGAATGCCAATATGACAAAATGCCACCTGGTTTCTGCCAAAATGCTAACATTATTATTCATGTTTACAATAACCCAGTCTTTGACTATACTAAATGTTCATTAAATTTCCAACATTCCCCCAACAAATTTAACAAGTAAATTTCAAAGAAACCCCTTGTACATAATTTCTAAAAGTATTGAAATGAAAAACTGAGAATTGCAAGAGGGATTTATAACTTAGGAATTTCTTATTCCATGAGGGTTCTTCCCTACAGTGCATAACTTCTAAAGTATTAAAATTAAAATCAGAGAATTGTAAATAGGATTTAGCATGGGATTTTCTTGTTCTGTAAGGGGTCTCTCTTGTACATTATTTCTAAAAAATATTGAAATTAAAAAAACTGAGAATTTTGAATGGGATTTAACAGAATCCATAATAGAACCATTCGACTTTTAACATGTAATAGTATTATGATTGACGAAAGACTTCCAGTCTGCAGTGGCAGATCTAAGATTTTTTAAGGGGGGATGAGGGGGGGTGGGGGGAAGGGATCATATGATTTTTTTAAATTTACTTAAAAAATTTGGGCTTTAACATCCCCCCCCCTGCCCCTTCAATGCTGTGGCTTTACAATTATTTGGAATTAGCAAACATAATCAGTCCAGCAATCAGGGCCACATGCTGAAATCCCTTTCGTGAAGGGGGAAGAGGGGGTGGAGGTGGCGACCCAAAATATTTGTTTCAAAATTTGGACAGCTGGTGAAAGGTTGATGGTTTTTGTAAATAATTGAAAAATTTGGCAGAATATGGCGCCGCAGGCGACTTTTTTGTTCGAAAACATTCAAAAATGGGCTAAAAATTGCCAAACGTGCCAGGGAAGTATTCGAAAATTTGCACTTTTGGTCTGCCAAGGAAATAAGGGGGGAATCCGGACCTTCTGGGCTCCCCTTAAATCTGCCCATGGTCTGGGTTGTTTTTAACGTGACTAAGGGACGTTCTTAAATTGAGGAGGTAGCAATGTGTTAAAATGGAATTGGTATGCAAACGTCATTTATGGACAACCCCCTTAAGTCAGTGCCTAAAAAAGCAGGAAAATGTAACCAAAACACTTCTCGATAAAATGTAGGATTATGTTGTAAAATAGACATCTTAAATTAGGTTATATAGTAAACTTCCCCTGGTCCCTTAGTCCGATTTTCAGCATCCTTGTATGGACCACAACCTCATAATTTATCATCGTTTTAGGAGAACTATTATGCCAACCAAAGTTGCGTTAGTTTTGTGGTTTGGTTTTAAGCCTCTCGCTGTTTAAACATTGTTTGGAGAATGTGGTTTTCCTTTGGTGCAATGATATGCCATATATTGGTTGTGGCAGCGATTTATCATACGTCCATCTTGATCTACTTGACCAGGTGAAACCCAATGGGGAAAACGATACATTCTACTCTAAAAGTCGGACACTTTGAAACTGGACACCTGCAGTTAATGACCAATACAAATAATAGAAAGAGACATATGTTAAATTTAGGACCACCATTTCCTCCACTAGACCAAATTACTTCCTGTATTTCTTGTAGAGGTGATATTATTATACAGCACTAAAAAGGTATAATGCAAGTTAAGTTGATGTTGTATATATAGTTATAAAGATTTATTAGTTTCAACTATATTTGGATTAGAGTTTTTATGGTATATACCATGATATGAATTCATTGATATATATCACCCAAATAACATGGTGCCTATACAAGACTTGTTTAGTCCAAAATTTTGGTTATGTATTTGTTTAGAACAAATATCAATAAAAATTTGACTAAATGAAAAGCCTACCCGATATGTAAAGGATAAGGTTTTTTTTTTTAAAAAATCAACCCAGCAAACACAATTTTGCAGAAAATTCGAAGTGTTCTGTAGATTATTTGCAGACTTAAACTGCAGAAATATGTTTTAGAAGTTACAGTTTTGAAGGTTAATGAAAAAACCTAAATTATTTGTGCAGCTTTTGTGTAGAAAACGTGCAAGTTTTTTTTACTTCTGTTTTTTTTCAAATGTTTTAGTTTTTCTGCATATTGTTTAGTTTATCTAAATATTTTTTCGTTTTTCTACATACCGGTATATTTTAGTTGTTCTGCATATCTTTTTAATTTTTCTGCATATTTTTTTTTAGTTTTTTCGCATATTTTTTTTCTAGTTTTTGTGAATATTTTTTAGTTTTTCTGTATATTTGTTCATTTTACTGCATTATTTTTTACAGTTGATTTCTAGTTTATCTGTATCACTGGAATGGCAAAAATAAATGTGGAAACATCAGCCAGGTGTCGCCACACGAAAACACCTTGATCTCAGTAGATATCAATTAACTTGCTAACTATTATAAAAGTCTGAAAGTTTGAATTTAAATTCTGTTGCAAAAGTGAAAACTATTTTCCAAGGTTGATTTTAAATTTTGATTCTAGTTTCTAAAATGAACTGAAAAACTATAGTGAAACTTAGCTTTACTAAGCAAAATACCAAAATCCTGTCGGTAGGTTTTTTCTAGTATTATTAACAAGTATAGTACTTGCATGATTATGCTTTCTACTAGTTTTTGCAGCCATTTTAAAAGCAACACTATAACATACCCATCGTGATTAGTACTGCTCAAACAGACACATATTATAATTTGCTACATAGAATAGATGACAAAGCACATATTTGAACGTTCAGTGATTGCATTATGATAGCATCCATTAATGTCTTGCTTTTTTTAAGTGGTCATTTAATTGGCACTTGAACTGATATCTGTAAGGCATACTTCAGATACATTACTCTCAATGGAGAACAATGTACACAAATTAGCCCAAGCACAAGAAAAACGAACTCTAGTTCATATCAAAGGGTATACAGACTGGCAATCTAGTATATGTCTAATTGTGAACAGGCACATTTCGATACACTTTGTTACAGTTAACAGTGCTTTAATTGACTAAATTTTATACGAAACATGAAAGGCATGCAAACATTGTAACAAAAAAAAAAAAAACATGTGAAAAAGAGTCCTTCTAAAAATTATTCCATTTAAAATTTGTTTCCGAAATGAGCAAACAACCTAAATGGTAAATAGAAAAAAAATTCTGATATATATATAAATGGGTTCAACTGGATTCTTTAAGAGGGCTTCCCTGACTGTCCCTAGCAATTAAGGCTGTTTTGGCATTTTCCCTAATACGTAATTTCCATGACTTGTCTTGGCTGTTTTTGGATTTTCACTGACTTTCCCTTAATTATTTATTCCCCGACTGCTTATTTCAGTTGTGATTTTTATAGACTTTAATAGGCAAAATCGCTATTTTTCCTGAATTTCCAGGTCAGTATGAACCCAGCCATGAGGTATATGTATATGTATGCCTCCCTACAAAAAGCATATCGGATTTAAAATTAACGTTTTCAGAAAATATTAGGAAAAACCATGAAATAATCTTATCACTATTATTTATAAAGACTCCGGAATATTTAGAGAAATCTCCAATTTAAGCCCAAAAATATGCAACCCACAATGCAGAACTCTAATGGAATTTGTTGATCAGATTCACATCAGGACAAATCAAACTACATTATTAATTGTGGAATATCATGATTAAAATGATAAAATGATCATATTAAAGGGATAGTCCAATTTTGTAACAAGTGATATTTAAGTAGTCCATACTTACTAGCTATGAATTGCTGTGACAATAATAATTACATTCGATTTTCCATATTGGAGAAATTATGACGTTTGCCAAATACAATTAGGCGCCATTTATTAATAGATTTCAGCATACACTGAAAGTTGGTGGTGCCCTCTATAAGACATGCATGTCTACGTTTTTTCTGAGAGCTGATTCCTCTTACCCAGTAGAGGGCGCTACATACTTTCAGTAAAATGGCTCCTATTCGGGCTTTGCATTTTCAACCAAATCCACGTATTCAGGATATTTTATTTATTGATTAGTGGGCTAAATTCAAATTGCAATTTCCATACCTTGCTTTATTTTTAAAGCTCTTACTCCTACAAGTTATATTCGATTTACAAAGGGGGTTAGAGGTTTCGACCCCCCCCCCCACCTTTAGTTAGATTTCTAACCCTTATAGGTACCTGCAGAAAAGAACCCTTAGGCAGCTCATCCTGCAATGTCCAGCCCCCTTAGTTCAAAATGCCAAAATGGCACCCTGCCTACAACACACTTCTTTCAAAGTGGGACTTTCCCTTTAAGTAAATATTTCCTAGCCCTTCAAATATTAGATCAGGTCAAATCAAACAGGATCCAATGAAATCAGGCCAAAATGGATCTATCCAAATCCAGATCTGAATCTGAAACTGAATCAATACAAATTGAATCTGGTTCTGATCTAAGTTTCAGCATGGGAACTCCTGAAAGTATACAATTGCTATAATAGGGACTCCAAAATGACCTTAATCTAACCTTTATATCCAAACAGCCATATCACGAGTTTGAATAGAAACTAGCTCAAACATAATCCTCCTGTTTGAAATGAAAAACAATTCGTGAGTGGAAAAGTCAGTTGCTTTTAACTATGCTGTATTACAATTTTTACGTTAAAAAAGGTTCATGATTATTATAGAGATGCCATCAAATATTGTCTATATAAGAATAACTACATTTGAGGATAATAAAATGCTAATGATGATGCTGATGCCACTATAAAGCTCATCTCCTCCATACTGCATGAGTATATTATAATGATTCCCATTTCAAATAAAAATGGCTGGCGCCATTATAGTGTCAGCCCCCCACCCCACCCCCCTTTTAGCTCATTCCCTCGCTTTTACTATACAACTTCTAAAATGAGAAATCGTTGACACAATTTATGATTTCAATTTTCACCCCCTTAATAAAAGGCGGCAAAGAATAAAAGTCGAGCTCAAACACAGGTTTGCTATTAGGAGTGCATCAACTTTCAAACTCCACATAATGGTATTATTGAGGAAGCTCTAATATATCCCCTCCAACCACCCACAAATCCTCTCATGATCATCACTTTATACTCTCGCCAATAAATACGGAATTAAGCTAACACATAGCTGAAAAAAATGAAAGAGACACACGATCAAATGAAAAAGGAGTGCAAAAATAATCGAAACTTTTATCTTTAATTTCGATTTAATGCAATTCTTTTGATTTCATTTCCGTCATTATTACTTTCGTATTCAAAGAATCATTAATGTCATTGGGATTCATCATCATCAATACCATCATGTCACAAAAGAAAAGTGTGAGTATACTTCTCCAAGTAAGTCCTTGTCCATTTCAAATTTGACTCATATTTCATATTCAGACAAATTTGAATCCTGGGCCTTTAACTGGTAAAATGATCATTATATTCTGTATACATCAAAATCAAATCACTGCTTTAGTGACTGATAGTAGCTTTTTGGATTGCTGATATTAGTGAAGGTCACGAGTGATATTAGTGAAGGAGGTTGAAGTGATATTAGTGAACATCACAAGGTTCACCCCAATTAGTTCTAAACTACATTATAACCCAAACGCGAAACTGCGAATGCACTGCCCTCTGCGTTTTCTGTGATCTCATTTGTTACTATACCTATTTGGGTAGATCACAAGTGGGTAAACCTTTTTGTTACATTTCCCTGTGCTCCTACACACCAAAACAACAGATTACCGCAAAAACACTTCAACTTCAGATCCCGGAACGAAGTTTTGACATTGTCATAATGCCAAAATACGCCTAATGAATTCAGTTCTGACATTAATTTACACTGACATTAATCCAAATAAACATCAAAATAGAAGGGATTCCATTTATAAAAAAGCCAAGCAAAAGATAGGCGTGCATCAATGCCATCTATTGAGATCAACTTTAAAAGAAACATTCCAGGAGTGGCAAATAACACCACACACACACATACTCTATGAAAAAGCAGTCTCTGTTTAAAAAATAGTGTTACACTAACCATTATAATTACACTTGCGTATGGATAGGCCTACCCTTGTGCACGGTGGAAAACATTGTAAGCAGGCATGTAAAGGGCGTGGCTGTGTAGTTCAACTTGCCACCAGTAGAGGGATATTTACATCATTCTTTTGAATAATAAGTAGGCCTACAGTTTGCTCCATGGTGGCCACTATAGTACTCCATAGATCTTATAATATCACATAGATCACAATACTTTTTGGTATGGCATCACAATAGAAATACTATAGTATTTCTATAGTATTCAGTGTATTTATAATTACACTGATAGTTACTGGAATCAATATTACCATTGGTAACCATAAATCAAATCACGTCAGTAATAGACCCTCAAAATTTGTAATGATTCGTACTGATCTTCGAACACTACTTTTGCTAAATAATTAATTGCATAGTTTAGATAGAACTGTTATTATCAACCAATTGTTTGTAATAGTTAATGAACCAGAAACATCTTATACAGCTAATTTCTTTCAAAAACAAAGTATTTTGACGTCATATCCATGCAGTTTCCATTTCGGACCCACTCAGACACTATTGATAGCAATTTAGTAGGAATATTTCAACAGCTTTTTGAAATTTTTAAAAGTACAAAATCCAAAAACCAAAACTTGGTTTGTTTACATTTTGAGAAAAAAACGTGAATAACCCCACCATTTTGAGTTTGCCATTTCACAAAAGAATGCATTGACTTAGTGAGAAACTATTTATAAAATGTAAATACTAATTTCCAACTGTGTTAGTCAGAAATGCAAAGACGATATTCTTTCACTCACACGTAATATGAAATGTTACATGCACAGGGATCTTATTTAATATTATTTAAAGTAAAAGTGATCTTCTAAGCCTCTCTTGCCAATGTACATCATAGCCTAAGCTTAGTTTCAATTTAAGGTAGGTTTATAAGTCAAATGAAATTAAGACAATATATAAATTCTAAGTTATAAAAAGAGGTTAATGTTATACAAGATTCACGCGTATCGATCTTGTGTATATTATATAGTATAAACTGAATATGGGAAATTATTATATAAGCCCAGGCCTATGAGGACAAAGCCTATCTATTGAATTAATGTATAGAACCCAGCTTTTATAGCTGAAGAGATATTTCTGCCAATTCAATCAACATAAAAGCTTTTTTGAGAAGATTTTTCAAAGGAATAGAAGAAGGAAGACTTCCTTTATCACGTCTTATGTATAGAAGAACTATGCATGTCAGGAAAATTCAGTTCAAAATGGCAGCAGAAATAAGTTTCTGCGAATTCAAAAACATTTAATAGCTAATCCCCTCATGTGTCCATCACTACTTTAAAACGAGGACTTTGACATATTTTAAATTTGCCAATAATAATAATAATAATAATAATATAAAGGGGGAAAAAGATTCTTTCCTGTATTTATTGTTAAAGTCATACTAGCTGTGTGTACCAATTGATGGCTTAAGTCACAAGTAGCGAATGAGCTAATCTTTCAAAAATGAGATAAATTAAGTAAACCATTGTGATCCTGAATGTGTCCCTAATTAACTTTAAAGTGACAGAAATGAATTTAACCAATAATTGTTAAAGTTACAGAAGTGAAGAGTAGCGAATATCCAACAAGGTATCATCCCTATATAAAAGTTAAAAGTAGTGAATTGTAATATTTCCTTCCAAATTTCCCTAATACAAGGATTGATTTGGGCAAAGTGCTTATATGCAAATCTACATAATTGCTGACAGGGCCGGACTTAAGTTTTGGCCACCCCAAGGCTGCACAAGTGCGCCAGCCCTGGTCAGGGTTGGATCCAAGAATACCTTTTGGGGAGAGGGGTCATTTTATTAGGGGTGGGCGCCAATACAAAGCAATGCGCAAAAATTATTCCAGCAACAAATTTACCTGACATTTCCAGGTTTTCCAAAAAAAAACTTTTGACAAATTTCTAGACCATATAAACAGGGTGTTTGGCCCTGGGCTGCAAGATAAGTAAGAGGGGCAGGAAGGCCTGCCCCCTTCCCTTTCTCAACAAAAAAAATTGACAAACTCATACTAAATAAAATGGCAAAATAGGCACTTTTGGTGATTTTTAGACCATTTTTGAGTATTTTTGAACAAACAAAATCACCAACGACCCCTTCCCCAAATGTATTTCTGGCTTTGGCCCTGGTATGGCATCTGGAACAACTGTAAATATCATGGAAATTGATTCTGTGTCAGGAAAATGCCGAACAGAGGTCAGGCCGGCTTAGTGGGGAGGATGACGGTTGTCGCCGCAGCCACATCCAGGATGCCACCAGTGCCAAACTGGACAAGAACTTTTGTTTGTGTTGGCTTGGAAGCCAAGCCATAAAACCGGAAGTGTGTAAAGTTTGGCTCTTTTCCCACCTGTTTTCCCACCCGATTAAGTGCTATAATAATTCATTATGCAGATGAGCGGTCACGTCACGGGGAATGATGTCAGATCGGCCAGCTAGCATTTTTTCTCAGTGACGTGATGTTGCCAACTTGCTTTAGTGTTTTGGGCTAGGATGAGTCAGTCTTGGATTTATTTTCACAGAGTGAGGATCTGTTTTTGATCAATCCATTTTCCAGTTTCAGTTTATTGTTATTATCAGTTGTAATTATTGTAATTAATGTTTATACCTGTGAGGCTTTTAAAATTTAATAAACCAAGTTAATTAACAAACAGTGAGCTCATTTTAAAGGAGGAAACTGCATGCCAGGGAAGATTTTCACTATCACAGCTTAGACGACCTACACCTACCTTACAACACATTAACAAAGGACTTAAACCATAAATTAAAAACAAGAAACAGCTTTTAAAATGAGAAGATATTGTGAAATTGTGGAATTGGAAAAGTGAAACTGACCCCCAACATTACTTTCGGAAGTATTGAAACCTTATGACATTTATTGAAATAAGGCTTCAAATGAATGAAATTTTGTAAATAATTTGCAGAATAATGGGTAAATTTGCTCAAATACAGTATAAATGGTGGAATGCAAAATTATAAAGAAAATATAAGACATCTGTGATTCCTGCATGAAGCCTCTGTAGGCCTTTATAGAAACAGCCACAACTGCAATATTTCCTGTTTAAAATTATTTCAGGAATAGGAAAAGCAACATTGGTGTAAGCATACAACATCTCTAATATCCCCATTTGGTCATCAATAGGGAGAGTTTGTGGTGAAAAAGGAGTTGGTTGGTGGTTTTTCTACAAAGTGTATTTGCTTTGGAAGTGCACCATTTTCCAACAGACTTAAGTTTTATGTTGTTTGTATTGGTTGCTTGAATGACTCTGGCCTGGATTCAAGAACAGGGCCATTAAGATGTGTGAAAACTTAATGGATCCTAACAAAGTAAGTCTGTAGTCCTCCTATGGGTCACCAGGGCTGGACACTCGTATTCAGGCGGAAATAAATGACTAGAAGGTGAGCTCTGGTGTACTATATAGAGCCACGAAATTGCTAAAGTATAGACCAGCCACCCACTATCAAAGTAATAAGGGGAGAAAATGTTTTTGAGTGAATAGAGTCTTCGACTTTTAATTCCTCCCTATGTACATTTGGTGTGTACGTATGTATGAAGGTGCACCAAGGCGTGTTTGACAGAGAATTGAGTGCTCAAGATGACCACCAATATCCTGAAATAGTTAAGATCCAGACAACGTAAATGACCAGCATACAAACAAGGAATAGCAAATCAGAATGGATATAAGCCTTAAAATACTTTAAAAGGTAAATACAGCAAAGGGAAAGTAAAGAAATTAAAGAAAAGGTCGGTTAAAAACTTCTAAGAGATCACGGTGTCCAGGGATTCACTAAAGCGAATTTTTTCTCTTGAAATGTTATATGATTATGGCAGAGTTTTAATATAATTGTCAACGATAGAACAGTAAACATTAAAAAAGTGTAATTGATTAAAAACACTTTTTGAACAGTTCAATTTGAATTCTTTAGTCAAACTTACAAAGGCTCTCTAAGGCTATCAGTCGGCCCTTGCAACTATGCATACAGGCATTTTTATTCAAAATAACTGTTAATGAAGGTTTGTTTTCCAAAACAAATATCTGCCTCTTATATGGTGGCAAACTATGCTAGTGCATTTGTAATGCTAGATCTTACAATTGAAAATTAACAAATATTTTTATCAGAAAATGAAATTCAAAAGTTTTCTTTTCAGTTTGGTAAAATTTGTACTTGATAATAAAAAGTTTAATTTATTATTTTTGAAATTGTACTACAACCGTACAACATCTACTCGCTATAAACTGCAACTATAGAATAGGACTTTCTCCTAAAATATTTTTTTTTTTTGAAATGTTATAGCTGCCCCTTAACTGGTGGCAAACAGTGCTAGCGCACGTGTAATGCCCAATTGCCCCAATGAACATCAAACATTTCTGAGCAGAAAACAAATGTTTAAATATTTCTTATTTTCAATATTGTTAAATGTGTACTTAAAATTAAAAATGTTTAACTTATTATTTTAACAAATTGTACAGTAATCTATACTTGCTATACTGCAGATGTGTAGTAGAATAAAATCATAAAACTATTTTTAAAATGGTTTAACTGCTCCTTAACTGGTGGCAAACAATGCTAGCACATGTGTAATGCCCGATTGCCCCAATCAAAATTTAACATTTCTGAGCTGAAAATAAAATTCAATATACTTTTCTTTTCAATATGATTAAGTAAAACTAAAAATGCTTAACTTATTATGTTTTTTTTATATATATGCTGTGATCTCGATTTGTTATACTGCAAATATGTAGTAGGATACAATCCTTAAAAAAATTTAAAAAATAGTCTAGTTGCCCCTTATTTGGTGGCAAGCAGTGTTAACGCCTGTGTTATGATAGATTGCCAAGTTAAGTTGAGGATATTTTAGTAAAACATGTTAATTGCACATGCTAAAATGTATTTGTAATTGAATTTTTAGAGGAAGTTTCCATACACTGAAAACTGCATATTTTGTGATGTATTCAAGAAGTGTCATAGTAAAGAAATTTTTAAAATAATCATAAAACACAATTTTAGATACAGCTACAAAAGGCATTAATCAAATACATTAAAAATACACTTGCTCTCTATCTAAGTATCTAAAAAGTATCTAAAAATAATTACGTTAGCTTTTGAAGTTTGGTTGCCATTGGTTGGTTGACTGGTTGATTGAGTTTAATTACACAGGCTGAACGATAGCAATCTGGACATTTGAATTGGCGTCAGAACACTCAATCTTCATTAATCTAGTTAACCATTTTAACAATGGTTACAGTAATTATAGTATTATTATTCCATTCAACACTTATAAACACTGTAACTAATGCATTAAACCCTTGTATTAAATTAATGCAATTTTTCCCATGAAGCTATTTTAAGAGTTTAATGACGAGAAATTAGGCAGATGAGTATTATTAAATTCTTGTATGTTTTTTTTTTAAACTAGATGTGTTCGTTATGTGTAAAATGTTAAATGCAATAGCCTGGGTTGTACAACCATTTTATGTATTCTTGATGAATCCGCTTTTATATGCTCGTTTCTAGGTAATTAGTGGGAATGAAGTGAAGTAAGAAATGAACAAAATTAAGTATAGCAAAAGGCGAGTAACACCATGAAAAGTTCACATTTTCACGTGTTTTTAATTGCAAAACAAATTGGGTTGCATCAGGTAGTGCATGACGTCAAATATAAAGGAAAACGCTTAGGCCCAAAACCATTTTGTTACATGCAACTTTCAAAGAGACATTATAAAAGGGGTGAACGTATCTCTTCATTATATGTATTTCGTTTTACGTTCCGGATCCTAATGAAATTACTCTCTAGGCCTATTTACATTATCTCTAACTTTTAATTACAATCGAGAAGATGTAGGGTTTTTCTTCTCCCATCATGCGAATAACAACATCCCATTTAAGCAAACAAAAGCTAAAGTAAAATGAAGATAATTCAATAAATGCTCGGAAAAGTTTTAACTTTTAAGCTTTAAGAAATTCAAAATTTGCTAACGAAAAAAATTCTTGTGGGAAAAAATGAACACATTTTTCCGAGCTTGGTGTAACCTACAAAATTTTCATTTGGCAATTTCCAAAGAGGAATTATTTTTGGGAATTATTGAACCTCCCTCCCTAGTCAGAATTTGCTGAAAGGGAAAATAAAGAGAATCGGTATATAGTAGTGTTTTGATATCGTCTTAAAAATCATCCGAAATAACCTAAGAGACTCAACATCTAGAAGACTTAATTTTCTGTGAAATGATCTTTTGACACGATGCAAAATTCGTAATTTCAAAGAAAATAGTGTAAAGAAAACTCGACTGCATTTTCATTAAAAAGCCTAAGCCTGCATTTTTAATACAAACTGGATCCGCCTGACATATTAATATTTTAAGTCAAACATAAGTATAGACGCCCCTATTTACCAATGCAGATTGACACTAGATTATAAAGAGCTTCATTTATTACCAGATATTAAATTTAACCGGCATTAATGCAATACGTATGTTGCATACTAATATTATATACTTTCCCTCTTTCGAGAAATTTGCACACGGCATAATAAACACGTTGTACAGGGTGATCCGAAAGTGGATTTTGCCCTAGATTTCAATGCTTTTCTACCTCTAATGCTTAAAGTATTGCAATTTTCACTTTTGTTATTTAGAAAAATAATTTTGTGCTCGTCTTAAACTCAAATTTTTGATCGATAAGAAACCTTACCCAAAATACAAAAAGCACAGGAAAGTTTAAAAAAATATTTAAAAAAAAACATGAAACATTATCTTTAAAATATAGGAAGCAGGAAATTTTTCCAAAGTTTGGAAAATACAAAACGTTTTTATTAACATTAGAAATAATAAAAAAGTTCAAAATATAGGAAACAGGAAGTATTTCTGAAAATTTAAGAAATCTAGTATATTTTTCTTCAAATATAGGATGATATTTTCAAAATATACAGGAAGCAGGATATTTTTTTTTGAAATATGATGATCATATACAAATTTTCCTAAAATCTTTAAAATAGTTATAGGAAAGGTTTCTTATAAAAAACCTATAAAATTGTTCTCGAAATATAAGAATCCTAAGACATTTTTCTCGAAATATGAGAAACCTATGACATTTTTCTCGAAATATAAGAACTTATGACATATTTTTCAAAATATAAGAAACTTGACATTTTTCTCAAAATATAAGAAACCCATGGCATTTCTCTCAAAATATAGGAATATTTTTTACAAATATAGGATTTTTTTCTAAATATAGTAAACTAAACATTTTTCTCTAAATATAGGAAACATTAATTTTTATCCTAAATATTTAAATAAGAAATCTTTCTCAAAATATCAGTAACGTTTAATATATTTTTTTTCCAAAATATAAGACATTTTCTTTTTTTTAAATATATGCAACATGACATTTTTGTCGAAATGTAGGAAACGGGGCATTTTTCTAAAGATATAGAAACAGAATATCTTTCTCAAAATACGCCCATATATTTTAGAAAACCGGAATTTTTACCAAAATCTAGAAAATATTTTTTCCCAAAACAAGGAAACTTATGTCAGGTAATATTTCCAAATGTAAGAAACATAAGAATTTTCCCGAAAATAAAGGAATATTGTAGGATTGTTATCCAAAAATATGATAATATCATAGAACTTTTCTTCCTAAAATGTTTTTGGAATTTTATAGGAAATTTTCTCAATATTTATGAAATTTATAGAATTTTTTGCCATCGTGCAAGAATTTTACAGAATAATTGTATTCCAAATTATATGATTTTAATAGAATAAGTTCAACTTTCAAAAAAGGTGAAATTTACCCCTAACTTTATGAATTTTACGGACTTTTACTATAATTTTGTCAATGCACAATATACTTGCATAAAATTATAGGAAAACTTGCCAAAATACATGACAAATATGAGAAATTAAAAATATTGGTATTAATGTTAAGTGTGCAGCTTAATTATTGAAACAAACTGCAGTTTTTTATGAAATTGCAAGAGTACAATTGGCTGACTTTTGATGGTGAATAAGCTCCACTTTAATACGTTTAAATCTGTGGCAATATACATGTTCAATTTGCGCATGCGCACTCCATAAAAATCTAGTGTCCAAGAAATCCAAGCTGAGAGATATACCTGTAAAATGAACGACATCAGTAAAAGACCCATAAAAATGCCATTATGGTTTGCAATTACTTAAAAGCTGGCCCTACAACATGTTCTCTTTTTTGAAACAATATAGACATATACACAAACCTAACCCAAGTAATAAAATGCTTGTCCAAATACAAAACATTTGTAATTTTCAAAGCTCCTAGCGTTCAAATTGTGCAATCAGATATCAAATAAAAACGCAAAATAATTTCTTTCCAATAATGTCAGCAGAAATGGGGAATTCAATGTAAGACTAATAAAATAATGGACTCTTCCTTCATATAAGTGGCCCAATTGGTAACGTAAAACTCCCCTTAATTACATTCAATGTGGCCACATTAGAAAACCACAAATCTGGTTATAAAAGCTTGTTTTACAAATGAGGTAAAATATTCCTTGCATGAACAACAATTTTGACTGCTTTAATCTGTTTAAAATCCTTTGGTTTAATGCATATAATAATATGTTCTACAAGAAACACGAAATTATTTTTTTGAAGCTGATTTTTACATAAACTTTCAACTTTTTTTAATGCAATTGTTGTAAATTAAGTAAATCTGCACTTTCAAAATTTGTAAAGAGTCATCCTCCATTTCATGCCTTTTGCAGAGCGTGTGAATACGATGACAGGGAAAATAAGGGGGATACTAATTTTAATTTAAAGGGAAAGTCCCACTTTGTAACAAGTCATTTTAAATTGTACGCACACAATAGATATGAATGGCTATGAAAATAAAAATTACAGCAAAGCTTCCATATTGAAGAAATTACGACGTATGAGAAATACATATTAGGCGCCATTTTCCATAGATTTCAACAAGCAGTGCCATTTGGTGGCGCCCTCTAGGACGTGTATGTCTATATAGCTGATGCCTTTTATCCAGTAGAACACATAGTGTCAGTGAAATGGCCCCAATTATGATCGGTAGACTCAAATCCAATTGCAATTTCCATGTCTATCCTATTTTTTCAAGCTCTTTTAACTAAAATAAACTTGTTTTAAAATGGGTTAGTCGCTTTAAAAAAAGAACCAATAATTAGTTTAACTTTCGATGATCAAAAATGATATAAATTTTGAATGTGAAGCTCATTGTTCTTATTGTTTTTTTTATGTAAAAAAAAGCAATTAATGGTATAAACTGAATCCTTTGCTAAGTGGCAAATAATGAAATTCATATGCAAGATTATGTCATGTACATTTCCCTTATCCTCAAAACAATCAAAACTACAAAAATAAAATGATTATTTTGTAATGCCAATTCTTAAATTGGCACTATTTTAATTTCATAGTGAATTTTTTTCAGGTCCAATTTGCAGGGTGAATTTACACTAATAAAAATTACAAATTCAAATCTAATTTCTAATTTTAACTAGTACCACCTATCTAAAGAAAATGCCTTTTCATTCATATGCAAATTGACAATATTTTGTACAGTAACTGGAATATCATCTATTTTAGTTCCACGTATTCCACCCAATTCTATTTTCCTAATTTTACCATAAAAGTATTGTTCAAATTTAGTTTTCTTATGCATGTGTTACAACATTTAATACCTTCATTATCTGGTTTAACTAGGCTTCTATGGTAGCAGGTCTCTGGTCTCTGATTTGCAATTCTAGATAGAAAATACTGGTAATTTCCACTCTGATCTTTGGCACAGTAAAAAACCTGATTTCGTTGAGATGAATTTCACTCCAAATATATGCAATACATTCTTCCCCCAAAATTTTAAATTATTTATGAAAAAAGCCTCGACATTGGATCATTCTTTATTCAATTGCAGGAATTTATTTTTATTTCAGCAGAAAGCCTGGAGTTACAAAAGTAATTATTTCGTGGAAATAGATTTACGATTTTCAAAGAAAATAATATTATTAATAAAAATATATAGTTTGCCGAAATCCATGGCAGGAAAATCTTTCATACATTATTGCTTGCAGAGAGTAATGAATGCAACTAGCTATAAATTGATATCTAGCTTCAGTTGTGCATTTCTGAAATGCAATTATATATAGCATAGAAAAATATGTATGCAGGCATATATGAGCTCTATAAGCCTTACTTTTAAAGTAATTCAATTGTGACTTATAAGCCTACTAAAATGTCATTAGAAGAATTTTGTCCTGACTCATAAATCACGTCATTGAATGAACTAGTTTTAAGTACCCTTCCCCACCCTCATCAACATCAGTCATGCAAAATTGTATTATAATAAGAATATATATATATATATATTATTTTCTTCTTATTTTACACCAAGAAAAACACTTAAGACTGTTTTTTTCTTTCAATCAGAAATAAATTGTGATCATTTTTTTCCACCACATTCAAGACAGTATTATTAAAAAAACAGCCAAATCTTTCCTATATTTCTATATATTACTCTCACTTGTATATGAAATTATTTGCCAGCATGTTCAATTTTTCCTAATAAGATTTCACCGTGTTTGTCAAATAAAATCAAAAAAAGTTGAAACTTTTTTTTCCAAAAAAAAATTGGCTTATTTTGTATGCGTGATGTGCACCAGTAATATTTCTGAGCATTTTTTGATAGTACATCCTCCTTGAATTTATAATATTGCATTCAAAACATATTGAGCAAGATAGGCTCTACGCCAAGGCCTATAGAATACTGTTAAAAAAATTACAAAACCTGCAAATCAAATTAGATTTTGCAGCAAAGGAGTACTTCTGTAAAATGCAGTGAAGAATTTGAAATGGAATGCAAGAATTTAAATTAAGAGGCAAGATTAAAATAAATCTTCTTACAATATTGTGGCGAATTATAAAAAGTCACCTTATGAATGATTTACATCAAATTTCTGAAAATTGAATCCAGACTAAATATTAAAAATATTAAAAAACCTTCATAAAACTGTAATATATGTGCATTCTAAATGTTGCTATGGAAGAGAATATACTGGATAAAAACTTAATATATTTTATACTATTTTATACCTCAAAATATTACACTTTAGTAAGTTCCAGCTAAATCATAATCAAATGTTGCATGGGCAGGGGAGATAATTCTTATGAAACCATCTAGTGGTCATATAGGAAACAACATCATGTGACCCACGTGAAATTTTTTTTCACGTTATCGAGCAAGTAGTAGCACTAAGAAATCAAGCTCCAAAAATAGCTGCACAAGAGTACTTTTTTCCTATAATATGTATTTGGCAAATGTCGTAATTTATTCAATATGGAGACTCTGATGTACTTATTATTGTCACAGCCTATTCATATCTAGTATGTGTGAACAACTTAACTACCACTTGTTACAAAGTTGGACTTTCCCATTAATTTATTTTATACTAGCTGGTCGACCAGCGACTTCGTCCGCATGAAATTTGTGGAAAACATATATTGAAGTCGGTTGTGTATGCAGGAGCAACTTGCTTTGTTGGATAATACATAAACCCCA
>JAQIXP010000283.1:0-29437 GCA_034700285.1 Proteroiulus fuscus
TAGTAAATTTAATTGTCCTTCATAAAAAATCAAACCCCGTCAATTTATGTTTAGCCATTATCGATTAATTTGTACCTGTAATTAACATGGAGATTCCCATAGGAGCATGCATTTTTTAAAAGTGTGGACAGCCTCCTTTTAATGGCTTCATGCAGAATAAAAACTGCATGTTTTTCAGTTATTTAACATATCCAATTATGCCCTTTGCCATTTTAAAAGTGAAAATGTGTGCGAAGCAATGTTTAACATATGGTTTAAAATTAGAGACACCATTTTGCTAACTTTCCAATTTACCTAATTAGTTTTTCTCATGTGATGCAAATTTGGCATGCATTTCAATATATTTTAAGATTGAGGTTGCACCAAATATGTTGTTACCCAACAGAAGTTCATTGTATATGCATTAATCTGTTAATCTGCATGATTTTCAAGCGAGCTATATTGTCGTAATTCTAGTCTATTTTTGAAAGCAATTTAACATTGCTGGCAACCTTGTAGGCCTATATACCAATTTAACGTTTTTTGGTCGTGCATGAAGTTTCTGTTTATTTGTATTTTCTTGGGCATGATACGTTTTAACTGCGACAATGTGCGTTGGTATTTTTATTTTTTTGCGGCATAACATCGATTTTGCCACCCGTTGACGTAGGCATGACGTCAAGTGAGAAAATTGAAAGTAGCGCTTTTATTGATCCGAGCGGTGTTTGTCTTCTTCGTATAGATGCATGCGTTCCGGCCATCCGAGATTACTGTAATATGCGTTAGTTATCTCATTCCGTTAGATTATTTATTTATAGGGCCCTGCCCCTGCCTCCGGTGACCTGTGGCTGGGATCACTATAGTCTTGGTGTTATTTTGTTTTGGACTTTACCTTGTATATAAGGCAGTTGCCCCAGATTATATCTGTTCCGGCGCCCCACTGACCTAGACCCAATTTGACTAAATTGATGCACACTGTGTACATTTCCTGCTACTATTCCGATAATTCAATACCTGTATATCGATGGCTTAATTCGCAAATAGCGAATGTGCCAAAAATTGCTTTCGACATACGTTTTTATGGAAAAAGGTATAATTTGGAAATAAACAGTGTTAAAAGGGTGAAATTTGGTGAACAGATGAAACAAAATATATATTTTGTAGGGAATGTGCTAATTTTTGTTAAATATTTAAATTAGTAAATTAATTAAGTAATTTGAGAAATAAAAGGCTTAAAAGTGCACATTCGCTAGTTTGACTTTGATTAAGTTTGCAGGAAAGCGAAATGAAATAAAATGTAACGTATAGCGAATGTGCACATCCGTTAGTTTGCCTTTTGAATAAAATGAACGGAAAAAAAAGTAGCGAATGTTGTCACATTCGCTACTTATATTGTTATAAAAATTTATGTCACAAGCAGTTTTTAAAAGGTGAACTAACGAATGGCCTACCATTCACTACTTGTAACTTTTAGGGATGGTACCTTGTTTGATATTCTGCATCTTTGAAAGTTGTTGTTAGTAAATTCACAAAACCGTTTTCCTGTTTAGAAAGAAAGAATATAAAGTACAAATATTGCATTGGGTTATTTTATAGGATCCTACTTATAACGATATCCAATGCATATTTTTTACCACTTTTTTCTTGTTATATCACACGAAAACGGTTTCATGAATATTTAGATATTTTTTTGTGATATAGCTGGATGCAAAGACAAAATGAAATCATGACTTTGCTACATTGGCAATGAAAAAGAGCAAAATACTCAAATCTAGTTGCAGAAGGGTAACTTTAGATATGCCAGTAATTTTAATACAATGATCTGCTTAATCAAAATGATCTTGAAAAACAAAATGAAAAATGTGAATTATTAAACATTTAGAATATGAAAATCGGGTAAATTTGTATGGTAGGTGAAAAAAATGAAATTAATGATGTGAAAGCATTTGTAAAAATATTATACTCTCTGTTGCATTCCTGCATAGATGTGTTCGTGGCATTTCAGTTTGTAAGAACATTTGTTTTTTGCATCTTATCAAATATTAAAGTACCAGTAGATGGTTTTGACTTTGAGAGAAAAAGATCTCTTACAAAGTTATGTATGCCTACTTTCCTAACATACCTCTGTTCCTGGCTCTCTTATTTCGTAAGCCTCAAGGGCTATTAGAATTTTCAACAACGCTGAAGGGGCACTAGTTTCCATCAATTCATTATGAGAAGTAGGATAACATAGGGAATTTGGGTTGTTTGTCTTTCTTATAACCTGTCTATAAAAAAATAGGCTGAGGTTATTTCAAATTCGGTATGTTAGGTCCGAATCAGGAGTCATATGACTTCAGCAGAAATTTGATTTTTTTTGTTATCCCCACCTTTATTGCCCTTTGCATGTAAGATTTGCATTTAGAAGTGATCTTTAAGACTTATTTGACTCGGAAGCTGCCTACTGAAAACAATCCTGATGAACACAAGTTTTTTTTATTGAAAGTGGTTCATATAAAATTTCAAAGTTGTGCTGTTCTGTTGGATAGATTTAATTTTTGTGCTAATCGCCTGATGATCCCAGGCCTGATCAATTGATTTCTTCGGACTTGCCACCATCGTCATACAAATGCATTAATGAACATTTTCTGCTGTATTCCCAACTTTGTTGAAGTTAGCTTGATTAGGCAAGATTTACTGTACTTGGATAATTGTAGGTTTTTTATGGATAACCAATTCCTGAAAATTTATGTCTAAAGTCTGAGTTTGAATAATGGAGGATGTCTGAATATGCTGTTCTACCGGAAAAAATGGTTTATAATATTCCAGTGTTCCATATTGTAAAATAACTGTAGCAGTCGAAATTCTAAAGGAGTAAATTATATAATGGTGTATCTGCTAGAGTAATTCAACAGAGTTCCCACTCACCTGGAAAGTCAGGAAATTTAGCAAAAACTAGTAAAAAGTCATGGAAAAGTCAGGGAAATAGCTGAACAAAAAGAAATTAAAGTGAAAGAAATCTAAAGAATGAAGACTAATTGTGAAATGTGAAAAATGATACTTCATATGCATTTACATTCACTGCTGGTACTTATTGGATTACCTAGATTTAGTGGTACTCCCCTTGTATATTTGTTTGCACTTGTTTTTGAATTTGGTCAGGGAATTTTTAAAAATTGGTCAGGGAAAAGTCAGGGAAATCAACTAGTAAAAATTAGTGGGAACCCTGTTCAAATATCTAATGACGTGCTATTCAAAAATGCAGTGGGGTCATAATACTTTGGATAGCCTGTATAGCATATTCTGAACACAGGGTTTGAATAAAATACTTTGAGTAACCCATGTTTTTAATTACATATGGAATTAATTTTTTTGTGGTGGATTCATAATGGTTATATTCAAAATGCATAATTGGTTTAAATTTCTGATTCTTTATATTTAAGCATTTGCTTGTCGCGGTAGGCTACTCGTAGATTTGCACCCAGGAACTCGGGATGTATGACATTACTGTGAGGGAAGTGGCTATCCAATAGTTGTTACAACTTCTCATGGTACAGCAATGTCAGCGTGACATTTATGGACATTTTAATTCTTTTTTTAAAGTAATTAATGAACCATTGCTTTGGCATTAATATCATAAAATAAGCACTTGCTGACTTAATTTATTTAGGCTTAATGAACTACAAATTTGAGCTTTCCCTTGAACATTGATCTGGATCTATTACTGATACCTTGTATTTTTCATAACCCTGCTTATTTGATAGTAATTATATATGCAGTGGTGTATTTCCATAATAAAAGTATATTTTAATCTGTTGATTACATATATACTTTACTCTATGCTTTGAAATCAATCAGTTTGGCATGTGCAGTCAACTACTAGCTCACTTTAGTGGATTTATCATTGTTTGTTCAGTTTGTTTATGTTTTGACTTTGCAGATGCTATAAAACGCTTAATTTTTTTTGTTTATTTCAGGTTGCAATCAAAATAATAGACAAGAGCCAGTTAGATGTTGATAACTTAAAGAAAATTTTCCGTGAAATCCAAATAATGAAGCTATTATTACATCCTCACATTGTGCGTCTCTACCAGGTAAGGTCCCATATTGCTTGCTTTTGTTGTCTCCATGTTGATTATGAATTAGTTGGGGTTAATTTTGTTTATCGGTGACACGGTGATCGGGGATCCGCTTTAATGTTGTTATGTTGGCATTTGCCAACCAATTTTCTACTCAGTTTGTCACCATAACAAAGTTATTGCGCTTTTTCCTGTTGCAGTTTGGCTTTTATCAATTAACTCATGATATTAGTAAAATTGAAAACGTGCGGGACTGTCTTCATTATAATCACCACCTTATATTTATTTTTTACTGCATTTAATTTATCCATAACAGTTTTGGATGCTTTAAGTGGTCGGCTTATATACACACGTAGGCCCCTATGTCGTGAATTTAGTCGAAATTTCTCAATTTTTATGGCCGAGTAGGCCTATACCGACTTTACTGAATAGGAATTTCTTGACAAGCTAGTAAACAGTTTTCGTTGGCATCTAAACATGAAAGCTCTACGTGGTTTTTACATTTTTGGTTTTCTGAATACCTAATGTTTTCTCGTAAGATTAACAACGTAGATTTTTAAAAAGTGTTTCGTAGCCTACGCTTTAAAAGTTTCCAAATTCTTAATTGAAAATTGGTTAAAATTCTCGGTTTTGCAGCAAATGTTTATAAATTTCGGTTTTATTACCTTTATCAAGTGAGATTATTTAGTGCAAAGGATGATTATGTATATTTGTTAGCACTACAGAATTGATGCACATGCACTAAGAAAGCTGTCAGAAATGCCAACAAAATCTATTTCTTATGGTTGCCGCTGCTGCTCGTTTAAGTGGCACCACCGTAAAGCAAGAAAACGTGATTTCAATTGTCTGTTATTACTGGAAATACTTAAAACGGGAAATAGCAACATCTTCTGAGAAATGTTTACATTTGTACACTTCCTTACTTCCGATGTTGACTGTTTCTCGACTGCTGAGTATTGAACAATGAAGCAAAACAGTCCACGGACTAAATTTGAATAAAATATAGTGTTGTACTTCCGGGATTCTGTGCGGCTTTAATCCTAGTATGAGGTATATTTCTGCGAGGCTTTATCTTCGGCTAGGCAACCAAGGCTTGATTTGCTTATTTCTAAATTTTATTTCATATATTGAAAAAACTGGAATGCTCATTAATGCTCTTATAATCATCAGGTAGTTAGGCTTAAAGCATCCGAGTATAAAATTATGAAAATCATGTGACTCTTACTTTGTGCAGGTAATGGAAACGGATCGAATGATATACTTGGTGACTGAATATGCCAGTGGTGGAGAGATTTTCGGTGAGCAATACCCATTTGACTCATTTATTAATATTTTTGAACATTGTATAGTCTGTCCTTATGGTCTCTAACAAACACAGCGAGGAAATAAGGATGCTGGCATGTGTAAAATCAAGAATTTTTCTCGTTCCTTATTTTAAAAATAGTTATGAGGATCTTTTTCTCTAATGGGGGCAATAACAATTAGGCTAGTTAAATGCCATGCATCCTGAAAGTGTGTTGCACTTCCGCCTAACTTAAAATTTTTTTTCTTAAAAATATGCAGTGGTAAAGGAATACCCAGGTTAGATGGGAAGCTTTTTAAAAAGATACAGATGCGTAGAACTGTGGAGATGTTATTGACTTGAACCTTTGGAAAGAAGCATTGGTTATATTTTTTTTTAATTTTTTATAAAAATTGAAAAATGTGAGAAAATTGATAGGCTATGTGAGAAATGAAATTGAGATGCCAAGTGAATGGATCCCATTTGAAATTTAGTCTTACCTGAGCCTATTTCTTTAAATATTTAATTTTAAACGCTTTAAAACTTATTTTTTTTTGGAAAAAATTAAGGTTTGGGAACATTTGTTTGCTAAAGTGCAGACAGTATGGCTTGTTTTTTAATCTGTAAAATCCAATTTTTTAGTATGATCGATATTTTTTCACTGAAACACTGAAAATAACTACCTGGGTTTCTACAAATTTAATTTTAAACACCTAAACCACCTAAAAAGAACTACATAATTTGAAGAAAAAAAATTTGTCAGGTTTCTTTTCCCAATATTTTCTTGAAAAAAATTTATTGAGACAAACCAATTTAAATCGTTTTTTTTATAAATAAGTATTCCAAATTTAAAGAAAAAGAGTACATGTAAATTGCCTCAATTTAATCTCGATTTATCATGCTATCAGTAAACAGAAGGATTACAATTTTATTAAAAATTAGGTCTACTAATTAATACGATGTTTAGGAGTTTATGTGTGAATAAATCCATTTATTAGTGAGTATGTAACGTCTTCATACGAATGCTTTAAAAAGACTCAGAATATGACGTCAATAACAAGTACTCCAATGTGTATAATATGGCAAAGTTCCGGACTTCAAAAAATTGGAAACATAATTAATTAGAAATAACATTTGTACATAATACATACAATGTGGATTAATTTTAATCCACAGACTTAAATCAGTTTTTTTAAAATTACTGATTTAAATCAAAGAATAAAAATTGATTGCTATCATGTTCTGGTTTATGAATATTTTTAACGACCAATTATCATTGAGTTAATCCGGAAAATAACAGAAAAGCATAGAAAAAGAAAAATAATATCGTGCTTTTATAGAAGTTAAAACTTTTGTCATTGGTTGGTGCAAGAGACCAGCTTTTGGAAGTGTTATGTATTAATGATGCTAGCATCAATTATAATATTTAATATTAAATAATAAACATGTGAGTCGTAAATCATAGGGAAAAAATGTGAAAAGAATTAAGTACCCATTGTAACTTCCCTGATTTGATAAAATCATTTCAACCCTTTTATAAAAATTTGCGTATTTCAAACTCGAGGTCCAAAAATAGTTGAGAAGGACAAATATCTCGACAATTTATGCATGAAGTAAAAGTTTATTATTTTATCTTCAGACCACCTCGTTGCGCACGGACGAATGAACGAAAAGGAAGCTCGTAAAATGTTTAAACAAATTGTAGCTGCCATAAGTTATTGTCACAAAAAACATGTTGTTCATCGGGACCTGAAAGCCGAAAATCTACTCCTTGATTTGAATCTGAATGTAAAAATAGCCGGTATGTCTTTGAATTTCTTGAAGGAAAAGAGGTAAATGACTTAATGCTTGATAAAATATTATAGCAACTTCCTTTTCTGCACATTTTAGACTTCGGGTTTAGCAACCATTTTGAGCCTGGTAAGCCACTGTCTACGTGGTGCGGTAGCCCGCCGTATGCTGCACCAGAATTATTTGAAGGAAAAGAATATGATGGCCCGAAAGCCGATATTTGGGTCAGTTGCTTTTTTTTGTGATCATTTAAGTTGCTGTTTGGGAATAGCAATATTGCCGTTGTATGAGAATGAATTTAAATTATGCCGTTTTTTTTTTTTTTTTTTTTTTAGAGTTTAGGAGTAGTGCTTTATGTTCTAGTCTGTGGAGCATTACCATTCGATGGAACGACACTCCAGAGTTTGCGAACAAGAGTGCTTGCTGGAAAATTTCGCATTCCCTTCTTCATGTCGACAGGTCAGATTGTAGCTACGTCCCTTTGGTAACTGGAGGTTTTGGCCAGTTTTCACTCTCTTATTTTTGAAGTATTTCGTTTGTCCAATATTTTTATTGCTAATTTGAAATCTTCATATGTAATGGGGATTTCTATAAATGACGTCACGAGCCGAAGGGGAGGGTGTCCGGTTTAGTGTGACAAATGGGAGGGTTTTTCAAATTGTGTCATATTATTTAGAAAAGAGCTAATTCTCTGTTTTCATTTTGTTTTTCATTTAAAGTTTTGGATAATTTTTTAAAAAAAACTGTTTGTTGGTTCATTTGGGGATAAAAGGAGGCATGCAACGAAATGGAAAACTTGAAATAATATGGATGATGGGAATGGGGGACAAAAACTGGGAACGAAAACTTGGGCTGAGGGATAAACGGGGAGGAAAATAGGATCAAACCTTCGGAACATATTTTCCTCTATGCATGGCTGTTATACTTGTATTTATCGGAAACGTGTTTCAACTATTTTAGATTGCGAGCACTTAATTAGGCACATGCTAGTAGTGGATCCAGATAAGAGATTGAGTGTGCAACAAGTTTTCAATCACAAATGGATGCAACAGGCAAGTCAGACTCGTTTCGTTTGTATTATATCGGTGTGATGCGTATAAATTTACAATTTAAAGTTCTTTGTCATTATTCTAGGGTGAAGAAGATCTTGAATTTGATCAGATGGTTAAGGAATACGAGACCGAAATCGTACAAGATAATGAAGTGATAAACGAAGTGATTGTCGACCATATGCTCAAGTTGCCAGGAATGGAACGGGAAAAGATAACTGAAGTTAGTCTATTTTTATCAAAGGCAGATCCAGGGATGGAGGGGGGGGGGGGGGAAGGAGTTCAGTACGTTCCTGACTGGTATTTTTTGAAATTCCGCTAACATTCTCTTGTGCATTTTTTGTAGTCTGTGAAGCAAAAATTATTCGATCACTTAAGTGCCATGTACTATCTTCTGGTCGACAAGCTCAAGCGTCAAAAAGTCAAAAGCATTTCACCCCAGAATTTGCCAGTGACTGCTCAACCGCAAAGGAAGTCGAGTATCACGACAGGAATCGGTATGTGTCCTCTTTGGTTTTTTATTGAGTGGCTTGCCTTGCCTTCTCCTTTGAGAATTCTGCAATTTTGTCCGTAGTGGAACGAAATCCACCTGCAAATGATACGTCGCCAAATGAAAACGAGCAAGCTTTGTCCGGCTTGCCATTTCTTTCCATGCCAACCATTCCTGCAGTTCAACCGTTTAACGATCTTCTATTGGAAAAGGTCAATATTTCACACAAATTCTCATTTATTTGTGCGTTATTTCCAGTTTCCGGACTGAAGTATTCTTTTCTTTGCATAGTTTGGAGACCCCGAAGGCCAGGAATCGGATGGTGATGAACCCTATCCTGAGGCAGTTGCCAGGTACAATAGCATGAGGCGGCATACGGTAGGACCGGGAAATCCACCTAACGAGGATCCTAGACTCAATATTGGTCCGCACCACTACCAGGCTGCATTCCAGGTTCATAATTATCTAATTGATATTTAATTTGGGTTCGCTTTTCTGATTTGTAAATAACCAAATGTTTGGAATTAGCAGGGGCATTTTGTTCCTCTCAGCGCTCTACCAAATACCAACCTTCCTCAAAATCTTCCTCTGGTTCAGCATCAACCTCCTCAAAATTTTTCAGTCAAAGATCAACATCTACTAAAACCTCCACCTATTTACGGCGTCAGTAAGTGATACCTTTACTATGGTTTTTCTTTACTGAAGGATTTGTAAAATCCAGGAATGTGCTCAAAACAAGCTCTCAAATTGAAATTTTAGTCGATGCTGTGGGTGGCCTGGGCCGTAGGGCATCCGATGGTGGCGCTAACCTTCAGATCTACATGCAGCATCAGAGGCATGGACCCCTCAGTCAACCTAATAGTCAAGAATTGGCTCCACCGGTGAGTTGTGCAGTTTCTTATTGTTCCGTCAAATTGGGTTTAATTTGTAAATTGAAACTAATTTGCTCTTACGTTCTAAAAACGTATTTCACAATTTTATAACATTGCTTTTGACCATGGATAAGGTTGCCACTGCAAAAAAAAGACAGGGAAAATTAGTTTTATCTTTTTTTTTCATGAAAATATCAATCAAAAGTGGCCAAGATCTAAGTCTTAAAGAACTTAATCACAGTCAATTAACTTTTAAAATTTGCCTTATGTTTTAATTACGCTATATTGGAATAGTTTGCTTAATTTATTATTGAATGTATGCATTATTTATTAACCATAAAATTTTTCTTGGGAAAAGTTACACATGCTTTCATGATTTACTGGTTAACCTGTTTGGAATTAGGACAAAATTAATGTCATGGTGTATACCAGGTCGTATATTGCAAACAAATTATACTTAAGCAAAGGCAATAAAATGACAGTAATTTTTTCCATAAGCCATGTTTTCGTATGATTTTCTTGATGACAGTCTCACTTTTGCTACATAACATTTGAAATTTAAGTCAAGTATATGGATTTGGTTAAATTCCTGGTGTCATATCATGAAAGCTAGTAATTTTTCACAATTTATTTAGAAACCTAAAGTTTGGTACAATTGAAATCATCATAGGCATTATTACTAAATAGAAATAATTATCAAAAAATCTCTTTAAGTTTCAACCAAGAAATTCATGTTTTTGGTATTGAACAGTCTAGTAGAGATCATGGATGCTCACACCTTCAAAAGAAAGTCTCACTTTGAAACAAGTTATTTTAAAATGTTATGGAGTCGAAAAGCATGGAATTTTAGATGTTAATTGGGGTTACCATTAAATAAAATAATCCATTTGTTAATACTTATGTAGTACCTTCCACTGATTAACTTAAGCTCTACCATTCAATTTTGTTTGCCATCTTGGTTCATATACGATAAATGCCCTTCTCGATTATTATTTGTCTTTTTTTAAATATCTTGTTTCGTGGTGAGACTTTCCCTTTAAACTTTTGAACTTTGAATGAGGCATAAAACTGGTTCCGTTGCTTTCTTGTAAATCTTGTACAGATTTTGCCTAGCATTTTTGCTAGCAAAAGTATTGAGTAGAAATAAGACGCGATCAGTTCGTTGTGGCGATGTCTGATGAACTGCTTTTATGCATATAGTAGTTTTGTTTCAGCTTTCTTTTAGAGTTCTCTCCTAGTTTGCTATTGATATTAATACTAATTAATGCTTTTGTGTGTTTGGTAAGTGCTAACAGGAATTAATATTGCTTCCCTCCTTCCCATTGTTTCAACATTTTTGTACCTTTAGGGGGCCGATGACCCATTGTTAACAATACGCAGGCACTCCGCTGAGAGTGCGTCAGGCACCTATATCCAGGTACCGTTGTCGCATTAGTCGATTGATGTTCCACAACCACCATTCTGCATGCTAGGTAGTCGTGTTGATTAGATAGATAGTGGTGCATGAATGTTCCCCTACACAATGTGAAAAAATTTTTCTCCGTTTTATGTATTTCGTTTTATATTCATTTCTTGTTGCACCATATTACGACACTTTTCAACTTTAAATTTGAAATTGGACAAAATTTTTCAATTGGGATGGGAAAATGGGATGCCATTTATAACTTTATATTTTTTTCTGCAAAAAGTTTTAAGCATAACTGGTAACAGGAAGCTAGTCAGAATTTATCCGAATATACTAGTGGGTAGCCCGTGATACTCACGGTGGTTCAGTTTCATCATAACAACCATTATTAAATTTTACTATAATATTGGGTAGCCCGTGATACTCATGCTGGTTCAGTTTCATCATAACAACCATTATTAAATTTTACTGTAATATCAGTATGGATTTCTCCTCCCCCAGCCCTTGACATAAATCTCGGATAATAAAATAAAATGTACATTAAATTACGAATATTATTTTAAGCCTTTACATAATTTATTTAGACTGCAGAAAAATAGAACATAATAATTATCGAGAAAAAGAACATCAAAGGCGGTGCAAAGTAGGCTTAAAAATAGCATTGCTGGTATAGGGAAAAGGACATTCTTATGGATTTTACAAGTTTCGGGGAGCCATATTTAAGAAAAGTAAAAGAGTTTGATAATCTACGGGTTGAGGCTTTCCCATCCATGTAGGCTATAGCACGATTCCAAATATGGTAGCTTCTTGTTACAAAAATGAAATTATAATTTCCTAAGAGTTAATCAAAATGTTAGTCTCTTGGGACACTAGTGTAATTTCAAAAGACAGATTTCTGAAGGGGTAGGGCTTGAAATACAAAAATCATCAAGCCTGGCTGCCGTTTTTCTGCATTGTCTTGAGTTGTAAACTAAGAATCTAAGGATATTCCTTAACATTCATGGTTGGCTTGGTGGATACTGACATCAGGGACGTCATTTCAACTTTTTGCTAGGGGGGGCAGACCCAAAAAAATGTTCAAAATTTTTAGCCGCAGGCGAAAATTTGAAAGTTTTTGTTCTTAATAGGTATAAAATTGACACAAAATGTGCCGCAGGCGACTTTTTTGCTGAAAGACACTCAAAAATCCGCGAAAATTTGAATGTTTTTGTTCTTAATAGTTATACAATTGACACAAAATGCGCCGCAGGCGACTTTTTTGCTCAAAAACACTCAAAAATAGGCGAAAATTTGAAAGTTTTTGTTCTTAATAGTTATAAAATTGACACAAAATGCGCTTCAGGCGACTTTTTTGCTGAAAAACACAGAAATAGGCTAAAATTTACCAAAAGTGCCTATTTTGCCAGTTTATTTAGTATACGTCAGAAAGCCCCCCCCCCCCCAAATGACGTCCCTGACTGACATGTCTATTTTAGGAGGAATATATGGATTTTTAATGCAGTTTCTAACAGCTCTTCTTTATCTTTTTTTTTTCTCAAATAACAGTTTCTTAACTTCAACTGAGCACTTTTTCAGTTATTAATTTACTTATCCATGCATGTTTTTTTTTAACTGGTACATTCCATCCATGATTATTTTTTGTTTCATTTTACAGAGTTATTTAGCATGTAAATTATATGATGTGCTTATTTTGTAAGAGTGTAGTTGTAAATTGTGCATATTTATTCTATGTGTTGGTTTGGCGTGCAGTTATTCCATCTTGCACTGCAGTTATTCTTGTTTCTTCAAAATTCTTGTAGAGAACTAGCGAAATCTGAAATTTTTTAAATTTGGAAGCTTTATAACATGTATTGAATGGCGTGGAAGATGGAAAGATTTGCAGGCATACTTTGATTTTTGCTGTTTGTAATAGTCACAATTTGATTATATTTGCAGTTATCCCCGGGGAGCCTAACACTACCTCAACGGTTGCAAACAATGACGGTAAAAGAGACGGAAGACAAGAAAGAGATGGAAATACAGCCAGATGCCGGTGCCATTGCAAGGTTTGAAAATTTCTATCATCCTTTGAATTTCACTAATGTTATCACAGGGGTGATAGGCTGTGTGTAAAAAAGGAAAATGGGAGAATTTAACGAAATTCTCTGTATTTATATCCTATATAAAAGTTGGAAATTTGTATTGTTTGCTAAAAAAAAAAATTTTTTTCCCATTAGGTACATGCAGAGCAGAGGGCACAATAAAAGGCACACACTAGCAATGGCGAATGCTGAAGAAGTACAAGAAATGCAAAGAAAAGTCACGGGGCAACACAGTAATAGGGTGCGCCGGACTGGATTGGTCACAGTAATGGAAAGGCATCCAGGTAAGAGAAAATTTTGCAATCCAGGTGTTAGTCTTAAGCAATTTCATAAAGTGTGAGCTGTTTTATTTAACTTGGCCAAATGGCGAAATGCCAATTCAAGTAATATAATACCATAGCAACAAAACAAGGACGGTTTATTTGTTTTTTTGAAAAATAGACAGAAAAGGTAATATCAGTTTATATTGGATTCTCTCCCAAGAAGGTTTATAACCCAACCCATATATCTTAAATTTAAAATATCGATTATCGATTTTAAATCGGATCTTGTGAAGTATTACATATTTTATTTTTTTGTAAATGTTTATTTTGTTAATACGGATAATGTTTACAGGTGTTGCACAATACTAAGCTTATCTTGGCGTACGCGGTCATAGCCTTATTAGGTGATAAGTTTCTATGCTAAAGGGTCAACTATGGTTTGCAATGTTCAATTTGCATTTCAATGCACAATTTTGATTGGTTACAAAAACCTAATGGGATTCATCAGTTTCCAAAATGTTAACCTGCCATTAACCACACATCGTACCAAAATAACACCTCTACACTCGGAAATCCAGGAAATTAATCCAACTAAAATCACGGTGGAGTGGGTGCCTCGTCTTATGCATGTAGAGTCTGCTGCACTCGAGCTATAATTCCAACTTTCTTGCTTGAAACTTTCTTGGAAAGCATTTTGCATGGGTTTATAATCGGAAGCATGGGTGGTGTGTTTCGGAGGTGATATTTGGTGAAGGTTGCTTTTATATTTGCTCGATCAGGTTCTACTTTTTATAGATTTAGTTAACAGAATCAAAATAATACTCATTTGAACTAATGGAAGATTTCCCATCCGATTACATACACAGAGTTTGCTGAAATACTTAAAAAGAATATTTTGTACTTTTATACTAAACAACACGAACAAGCTTTTTCTGAAATGTCATTGGTGATGTAAGTGTTTTAATAAAACACTTTTATTAAAAAAAATGTGTTAACAATCTCAAATATTTAAAATTTCTTAAAATTCTCATAAAAAGGCATTGGATTATTGTGAAGTTTAGTTGCCCATGTTAAGGTGTTGTAGAGTTTTTATATCATTATAATTTAAATATGCTTTTTAAAGATACTTGCATTATATTTTTCTTTTAAAACCTGGCATGTTGTACTTTTCTTATTTCTTGCTCTTGTTTTTTTGCATCTATTTTGATTTCTTATTTCTTTTTTATCTTTTTTTTTATCATTTTCTTCCATCTGTTTTGCATCATTATTCCTTTCTTTCGCTGTTGGGCATTTGGACTCCACCTGCAGTTATTGGCCTGAATGCCGAAGTGATCAAAGAGGTAGAACAGAGAATGAATAGGCGGCGACGATCCGGGCTGCAGCACATCATGGAACGACCAGAAGTCGACGGTCCTCACGCCAAACGCCCTCTATTAAGTAATATGCAGATAATACAACAAAATACACATCTCCCAGTTAAAGGTGTGCACTTTTGTTGCCTTTTAACTAGTAATTTCATCTTATGCTGCCTACACTTTTGTGGTTTTCCAATTGTGCAGCACACTCATTTGTGCCACTGGCACATCAGACTCCCACATCAGTAGTGACTTAAACATCATTATTAAATTGAATTCCTAACAATTTTGAACTATTTTTAGGAGATAGTAAGTTCGCAAAAATATTCGTTCCAAAGCTCTCAGAACATGGTTTGCACTTTAATGCATTTTTAAGTAGATAGCAATGCCGATATTTTATGTTTTGATATTTTGTGAGCATGCTTATAGTTTGTGCGTATCTTTGTTTATATGCATTAACTCATGCGTAAGGTTTTGCACCAAACAAAGAATTTTGACGGAAGTAAAAAAAAATTAGACCCTCCCTATGGCAGAGAAACTTTTCACCGTTGACCCCATACTCTGTCACTGTGATCACAGCAATTTTATTTGGGCATAGGTCGGGAGTGCTTTAAAGATGTGAATGCCCTCCATTTGCCATCCGAGCGATATTCACCCGTGCGCCGTGCTAGCGACGGTTCCCCAATGATGGGGCAATTCCGCACCCACCTCGAAAAGATCTACAATCAAAACCTAATCACCGGGGACCAGAGCTCCCTGAAAGCTTTACAACAAGAGTATCACCAACTACAGGTAAAACTCCCCCTACAGTGCTCCGGAAGACCTTGCCACCAATATTTTTGTTCAGATTACGTATAACTCTTGTTACTGTGTTATAGAAGCACAGTGGAAGTGCCGATGCCCATATGCAAGCAGAAATGCAACTAAGGCATTCTCTGCACATTCAACAAATGGCACAACAGTTTCAAAACTCGGGGTTCTCGCCACACGGTACCCCCGTCATGTCGCCCAATCCCTCACCACCCATGCCTGCTACTTCACCATCTTCCATACCGGGTGAGTTTCGTCTTGCGGCACTTTGAGGCTTATTCTCATCTTTCTCCTTTTCTGCTCTCACGCCTTTCGAACTCTGGCTTTAAAGTAGAAGAATCATTTAATACTGTATTCGCATATTTATGATAGGAACTGAGGCTAAATGTTTGTGCTTTTGTAATCAACCTGTCTGCTATGGTCACTAATTTATGCTTGTATGGTTGTGGCAAAATACCTTTGAGTATTTGAGAGGACATTCCGTAAGGTCTTCCTTGCGGGGGAAGGGGAGGGGGGAGAGAAGGCGGTGTAAGAGTTAGTTTAATTTTCTGCAGCATTTGTAAAAAAAATTACTTTATTTACCCTGACACTTTTCAGTATTTGTAATTTAAAATCTAATGCAAGTATTTTAATTTACCGGAATTTGCAATAAATTACTGCTAGTAATAGTTTAGTATAAGTAAATCATAATAAAAATTGCTATTATGATTTTTCTATACGGTGAGGGTTCTATGATCTCAATCATACTTCACAGTTTTAAGTCATGCACACGTCATAGATCACGCAGTACATGTACTGACACTATGAATCATGAACTTTGTAGTCTGAAGTGTGAAGTATGAAATATGAACAGATTTGAGGACTTAAGGACCTGACTTTATTTTAAATGACTTATAAAACTGAAGGTCTAGAGGGGAGAGAGTTTAAGAAAAGCGGACAAATCCGACAACGGAAGGGTTGTAATTTTAGAGAAAATTGAAGTGTGTTTATGGATGGTCATTGTTGATCACGTAATTATTCCAAACTTCCTTTTTTACAGGATCGCCAATCCACCATTCTTACAGCAGCGATGCTGCCAATGTAACACTAACGCAACACCTGCAAAGGCTGCAACTGCAACAGCAGCAATACGTGCAGTGCCGTACTAGTCCCGTTTCGCTACTGGGTTCCGAATCGCCGATACCTCCCCTTTCAAGAGTTTCCGTACTCACGTCTCCATCTTGTCACAATAGTCCACCCCCGCCGGCAGTCGTTCCCGGCTTGTACCTAGATTCCCCGATCCACTCCTGGAATGCCGTCCTGTCCTCGCCCCAGCATCAGAACAGCCCACCTCCTCCGCCTTCTGTTTTTCCCGATTCACCCACTCACGTACCAGCTTACGCGCGCATGCACGTTCAGACATCGCCACCACCGAGCTTCCAGAATCTGGGCATGATTCAGGAGGACACAGAACAGTTCCTGGGTTCCCCGCCCATGGAGAAGAACGTGGTGACGTCACATTGCCCCTCGCCTTCCCACTTGCTGAGGCGCGAGGATGCCACGCCCTCCCCTCTCGGTGGACAGCTCGGAGGGTACGGGACACAAAGTCCGACGCTCGCCCAAATCTATGCCGGTCATTCGCCTCACCCGCAAATAAGCATAACGGATGAGATGGGAGCCGTGACTATTGCCAATGCCGTACTGGCCGTTGATCAGTCCTCCCTAGTCTCTGACGACTCGTATGGCCCCTACCATTCCGCCCCGCCTCCCATTCAGGTGTGCCAGAGTCCGAGGGATTCCCCACTGCTAATGAGAAACCTTGATAAATCCGTCTTGCTCAGGCAACACGCGCTGTATCATTCTGCCCCTCCGACGGAGAATTTTTTCTATTCCGAACAGCCGAGGCAGACTTTTCCTCTGTCCAGGTTCGACGAAAGCGAACGGTACATCCTAGATGAACGGCAGCCTATTATGCCCAATAGCAGGACGTTCATGTTTGACCCCTTGTTTAGGCCTCCGTCGAGTGACTGTTTCGACTCGGTTCCTGTCGATTTATCTTGTGCCAAGGTCTCTTCGGAGGGGAATATTTTCTCGGATAGCGTACGCATCGAGACCCTTCAAAGGCAATCTTCCCCCGTCCCCGAACTGCAAAAGACTCCCAGTGGCAGCATACAGTTTGAACTGTCGAAAAGCTTGAGTGCATCCATGCACGTGCCTGAAATCCTCAATCAGATTAAACAAGTGATTGAAGCCAAAGTACCTAATTTGGTGTGCCAGTATTCTGATAATGGGTTTGCTATCGAGCACCCTACAGGCGTGCAAATCGAACTGGAAGTGTTCGAAGGTCCCAGACCGGAGTATAAGGGGTTGAAAATGCGAAGGATATCTGGGGACAATCTGTTTTATAACCAATTGTGCCAGGAGCTCATATCGTGTATGAATTCCTAACAAACATGTACGATCACTTGACATGAGCTTATATAGAGAAGAATTGCACCATGGGCCCTATTTCTCCCTCCGGCCTGTCATCTTGCCCACCCAGTTGCCCTCTTTTCTGGTTGCACCAAGTGTCTAATCCAGAACTGCGTTTTCGTGATAAGTTTCTGAAAACTTATATTATCCAATGCATTTTTGTCACCTTCTGGTATCTTTGCAAGTAAATGTTGCGAGATAAGTTGTTATTTTTTTGGATTGTCCACAAATTATTAACCTGTTGAAATTTAGTTCACAGTTTCAAAACCTATGAAGCCTAATCGCTAAGTGAATTAATAATTATGCGCTGGATAGTGTAAATAATACGGAAAACCTGGAAATTTAGTGAAAATGGGAATGAAACCTGAAAAACAAATTGATGTTGAAAAATTCCGGTTGTTTACTAGAAAAATCAAAATTATTTTCTAAATAAAATTTTTAAAAAAAATATAACAGAGACCAAGTTCACTAATAACTAGGTTCAAAAAAGTTTGCGTTTTTTTTGTCTGACAAAATTTTTCATTTCCATTAAAAATATTTGGCAACTGGGCTGGGGCAGGAGATTGGTGGAAACTGGTCAGTTCATTTACTTTCATCAGACCTTACCGAAAACTTGTAATTATTCAATGTGAAACACGTGTATAAATCCTCTTTAAGCACAGACATAAGCCACCCATTTTCTTCACCAAATATGCATGCTAAATGTACATTTTTTTTCCTGTACAAATTATAATGAAGAGGCCATCAGTTCCAGACAAAAAAATTCACTCATTCTTATTATTTAAATGAACTTATTGGCTATTCATGACATATGTATTAAAGTGCACGGCACCCAATGTGCTAAGCATGCATATGTTTGTACATACCTGTGTATATATATATATACATATTACTGTGCTACACAGATGAAAACCTCCATATCTATTTCATCCCCTTTCTGCATTCCTCCTTTTTAACCACAGGTCTTTAATTTTCAACATCTTTTTTTTAAAATTATGCAGCAGGCTACAAGCCTGAGGCTCAGTTTTAGCAGTTGTGCTGAACTTCAAGAAGTTTGGTATAAAACTGCTGCTTTTTCAGCTGGCTCTTTTCTTATATCTAACTGTGATTTTAATAACTATAGTACCCACCTACCTTGAGCCTTGTTTCAAACTATTCTTTCGTGATTGCTTTAACTTTCCTTCTCGGCTACATTTATCTGCTGCATTTAAAATTGATTTTAGCAAGAGAGCTTGGCTCTGACAGTAGTACAATTTACAGGTGTTTGTAAACTTGGACTAAAATTGATAGATATTTTGCAAACTTTGGTATTATTTCCATGAGACTTTTTCTTAAGGCTGTAGAAATCCCTAGTGATAATTGTTTTTTCTCGAGAAAATCAATGACCAGTATGAATGATCAGGCGCGGATCCAGGGGGGGGGGGTCACAGGGGTCATGACTTTCCCCCAAAATGTTCAAAATCAAACTAGAAAATATGAAAAATATGCAATTTTGGTGATTTTTAGCCCATTTTAGAGTGTTTTTGATCTAAAAAAAATCTCCTGCGGTGCCATTTTCTGTCAATCTTTTCAATAATGTATAGAAACTTTAATTTTTGCATATGGCCAAAAATTTTGGAACATTTTTATGGGGAAATATGCAATTTTGGTAATTTTTAGCCCATTTTTGAGTTTTTTTGATCCAAAAAAAATCTCCTACGGCACCATTTTGTGTCAATCTTTTCAATAATGTATAGAAACTTTATTTTTTGCCTATGGCCAAATAAGTTTGGAACATTTTTTTTGTGTCGGAGCTTCCTCGAAATGGATTTCTGGGTGCGGCTCTGACCGTGACTTCCCCCCCCCCCCCCACCTTCCCAAAACCAAAGTCTGGATCCGCTCCTGTGAATGATATTGATAAATACTTTATTATCTGCCACACTTTTCGGATAGGTATGTTGAACAAAGTGAAAGTTAATATTTACTGGTATTTTTTCTACTGAAATCTAAAAAAAATTATTTTGGCTACTGTACTCAAATCTATGCATCAAATGCAAACTGCTAAAATTCATTCGTAATGCTCATGTAATCGTAGTAGATTTTCTGAGGTACATCTTTTCCAGTATTTTCTGACTTTTCCTTTGTATTTCTCTTGTCGTGTTCAGGATACTGTTATTTGGCATGCTTTAAGTCTGTCAAAAAGTATGGTGCTTTATTAAAGAAAAGCAAACAAAATATCTCCAAATGGGTATTAATAACCTTTTCAATGGTAACTTTGTTTCTGTTCGATTGAAACTATTTTTACAATTAAATTCTTCTCATCGGATGCTTTTTAACTTAGCACAAGCATGCCAAATACCCTTACTTTTCAAATGAAATATTTTTGCTCTATTCACCTTCTTCGCTTTTCTTTTGAATTGTAGCTTCAATTCCGTCTATTTTATTCTTGGTATTTTATTTGTCCCCTTGAAGTAATTTGCCACTATTATGTAAGAAACTAGTCTTGGTTTAATCCCGAAACGCAATGGAAGCGAGACCCACAAAAGAATCATAAAATTATATTTCTCGTTTCACTTTTAATCGAGTTTCTGTTATTATTATTATTTTTTTTTGTAGGTTTTGATTTAAAAAGTTTGAAATTCTTGAAAGAAGATTCAATGAAATAGATAGCTTTTAAAGAGGCACTTCATTTTGGAACAAAAAATTCTTCAGGATAGTGCAAATGTAACTCAGATAATGTTTATGTTTATTTCTGAGCAAATTGGAGTAATTTTTATTTTTTTATATTATAGGAAAGGCTATAATGGGCATTTGCTGGTGACTGGGATGAGTGAATATTTCAAAGGTTAACAGAATAGTATATTCTTTAATAAGAAAATTTAACATACATTAGCATATTTGCATCATATTACCAGTATCACATAATTATGAAACAGCCGTAAAAGATCTCGCAGAACTTAAAAATCAACATGCACTTAATTCCCAGATGCAGGCTTCTTCTTGCTGGCTTCCGCTCTGCGGATTTCTTCCACCAAATCTTGTTGACCGCAGACCATGTTACTGGGTACGGCGACATCTGTAAGCCACAAGAAATACAAGTCATGGGGCTAGGTTCGCAAAAGGGTAAGAAAAAATTTCTAGCAAAAATATTCTTGAATTAGTTCATAAAAAATAAATTTACCTATTTGTTTCGGATATGGTAAATTCAGATTTTCCATTATGATAATGAATTCTGCCTTGGTCTTCGACAAGCGGGGATTATAGTTCTTTTCTTCGGCCACTGTAGTCACCGTGAAACCTAATTTAAGATAACATTAATAAAAATTGGCGATAGAAAGTCGGGTTATAACTAGTAAATTGGCAAACCTTTGTAATCATGAGCCGGATATAATTTGGTATAATCCGGTAAGGATAAGATTTGACTGTGGACAGATTCATACAGACGTCCTGCATCACCTGGAGTTAAATATGGCAGAAATTTTTTAATACTGATGTGCATTTGGCCCCATGCCATCAATACAAAATTTTATTTTTGGGGCATTATAAAACCTTGTTGAAAGTCAGTTCGGCCACAGCCTCTAATGAGAAGAGCATCGCCAGTAAATGCCATGCCTTCCTTATGGCACACATACGTTACGCACCCTAAGTAAAATAATTATTTTTCATTTGGAAAACTATTCTGGAGTTTTCGAAAGAAATTAAGTTTTTTAAGTACCGTCTGTATGTCCTGGCGTACTTCTCACTTCCAATACCAAACCCCCGACTTCGATACTATCCCCATGTTCCAAGTAAACATCAGCTTTAGCTTTTGCATTCTTTGAAATTAAACTCTTGCATTGCGGAAGCTGATTCTTCAGCAAACCTGTGCCAGTTACGTGATCTGCATGGCAGTGTGTGTTGGCTGAAATTTATATTAAGTAATTATTTAAATTTTGGGGAATTGGTGATAGTTATTGTTTAAGATTAATTTTTGAGCTTTGAAATTACATTCTGGTAATACAAATTAAAGAAAACTGGTCAATTAAATCAAGGAAGTAAATAAATGCAATTTCCTATGAATCACAGAATCAACTTAAAATCTTTTGCATCAACCTACCTGCATAAACTAGATTTAGATTAAGTTGTTTTATTACTTGAACATCTCTTTCAACCAGTTCATAAACTGGATCAATAAGTATAGCTTCTTTTGTGTGCGAATCTGCTAGCAAATAGGTATAGGTGCAGCTTTCTCGGTCAAACAACTAAAAAGATAGCAGATAGATGGGCAAAAATGAGTTTATACAGAATAAAAATGTCACAGCACTCCCCGTGCACCGCCTAATTTTAATAATATAGTAGGCTATTATTAATTGGATACCTAGGCTGATTGGCTTATAGATTTTTATGCTACCTGTGGGAAATTAAAGAAAGTGAATGCATTCGAGACTTTAGTTAAGATTGGAATTGGGTGGGTGCCAGAATTTAGATATTTCCGAGAACGGCTCAGTGTCCACTTAAGACTGGCCTAAATATTATATTATAGTATCAGAATATTGTTCCCTATGTGAATATGAATTTCAACTCGTTATTCTACATATGGAAAGTAGATCCAGGTCAAAAATCATCAATTTAACCAATAGATACATCTCCAATGGGAAGAAATATTGGAGAAACTGAAAGCCATAGACCAATATGCCAAAAGTTACGACTCATACACATTGATTCTTTCTAAAAACTAAAATAAGTAAAATATCTTGCCTTTATTTGCTAGATAAAACGCTATCTAGATAGCATTTTGGTACATGTAGATAGTAACGAAAAGTTTAATTAAAAATATGTTTCAGTTGTAATCGATGCACTAATTAAAACATTGTAATATTTGAGAATCATTGAAGGACCTTGAAATTTTGCAACTTATTTGCAATGAGCAAACACTATCAACATTTATTTACATGACTTGCTTAATATTCAGTTTTTCTGAATGCATACGTGCCCACTTAAGTTAACAGCAAACATTTTGTGTGACATTTCCTGAGTCGTTACGTGATTAAATCCACGAAAGCAACTTCTATTAGCCAATATTTAAGTTACTAATTTTCCTTAATGGTTTTAACCAGTGAAAGAAATTTTCCTTATACTAATACATACTCCTTGGATGAACAAACCAAATAATTTTCCTGATAAATTAATACTTGAATGTCTAGCTTTGCCTAAATTTACGTAATAAGCAATTTTCTAAATTAAGAAAAAATGTTAATATGAATATGCTTTTATTGCGACCTTTTCTCCATAAGTGCTCATAACTGAACTATGTTTTAAATTGATATCTGTGAACTTCCGAACATTCACTAACATTGGAAAAAAATTGTCCGTACAAATCAAAACTGCAAAGTTTCCAATCGGAAGTTCAATCCAATTTTTTTTTTGCATTATAAATACTAGGTTTGTCAGTCTCGATCATCCAGACTCTTATCCGTCTTATGTATAAGACGTAAGAAAGGTATAGAATTAATAAATAAAATATTTTTTCTGGTATAGCAAATTTGATCTAATTTAACTCCTTGTTTTCAAAGAAAACAGAGAAGCAAATTGCAAGTTATCAAAAAGAAAATGTTACGAATTATTGAATAAAGTCATAAGTCAGTGGAATTAAGGAGCAATAACAGTTAGTCATGTATAAGTAAAAGTTATTTTTGCTTTGCTCATTGAACTTTCGAGCAGGCCCGAACTGGCTACCTGTTGGCCCGGGAGGGCCTGAGAAGGCATATTATACTGTTGGCCAGTACGTGGCCCATCAGTGGATAAAATGATTGAGTTGGTCCGGGTAAGGCTTTACTGGGATGCAGTATCCCAGCACCCCAAACCAGTTCGGGTATTTTTTAGAGAGCGAACCTATTCTGGGACTCGGGCCAATACTCCGTCTAACCTCAAGTTGAATGATTCTAGCCTGTCAGCTTAATTTATTCCTATGGTAATAAATAATTGGTTGAGACAGAGTACAAGAGGTTATATATAGGGATAAATTAAATGGGTAGTTTTTTGGCATTCCTAGCATCTTATATTTTCATTAAACATTTTCAAGTTAATTAATTCACTAGCACCCAATTGCAAATGTTTGTTAAAAAAAGTTTTTTAGTGGTGCAATATCTTTTATATGCACCTTTTTTAGATAAACATTTTATCTAACTGGTACCTTAATCTTAAGTAATGTATTTTTCTTATCTTAAACATAGATGGCTGTACGGTAGTGGTCAAATTGGCGCGAATACTTAGGCCTACCTGTCGGAAGATGATCCCTGTTGTGCTGGGCATGGTTTTGCTGGTCAAAGTTCTGATATGTCGCTGCTGAGGATGACCGCTATTGCTCTGAAGTTTGGAGTGCTTAAAAGCAATTAAACGCGATAATCCTCGAGGAAGTTTCTCCTTTTTCAAGGCTGCGTTGCGAAGCACGATGGTTAGCAAGGTCAACATGTGGAAATGACAGGTATATAATTGTATTGAAAACTTAATTGAAAAGTGATAAGGTATCAAGCACACACACTATAGCTTAGAGGAAATTATAAGTCAGCTGATTGATATGGTGCGTGATAGACAATATAGCTCACACCCAAATGATATGCTGGATAAATTATCACAATTAATATGACAGTACTGAATCTGGGCTATCTTTAGATATTTATGTGTGTTATATAGCTTTCAGGGTGTACCTACGTCATCATACCCATGCCCATTTATCCTTCTTTTGCATTTTAATAAAGATGTTTAGTACTCACTGATAAGGTGTGGCACAAGTAGGCATATATAAGCAAGAGCACAGATATGATTGGAGTATAAATTTGCCCCTACATATGTTGAACAAATGAAACATTCCTGATTTTGGTGGCACTTTTGAAAGTTTGACTACTATAAATTAGAGTATGGAATTTAAGTGTCCGTACTGTGTAGATTGAAGACTGACATTGAGCAGGTGTCAGTCATAATCCCGACAACCTGAAGTACAGAAAAGCCCAGAATCCTGATAACCAGGAAATTAGTGAAGCCATGCCGCCTTTTCGCAAATAATTCAATAGAAATATTTCCTATTTACCTTTATTTTAAAAAAAATGGAATAGGTTAATGAAAAACAGTTCACAGGTCCTAATTTTATTTTTCTGGAAAGAGTAACCACTAATCAAAATAATACCGGTACACAAGTTAAAGACATTTGAAAATATTCTGAAATTGATTGATTTTATGGAAAATTAAGTTTAATGAATAAAGGTTGCCGATACCAATAGCTATATTTCAACATTTATAGAACATTTCATTTTAAAAATTTATTTTGTAGTACATGCCATAACATCGTTGCAGTATTTTGCAGTTTAGGTAAAGAAATAACAAATGATTTAAATTAAAAATGTCATAATGTTGTCATAAAGTAATTTTGCAACCCTAATTTTAACTAAATTCAGTCGGGGAAACCAAAATCCTGCTTCTTAGCCTCCTCGAGTTATACCAGTATGCAATAATTGTAAATCGGTCAGGTAAATTAAAGGAAATAGTTTCTTCATTTTGCTATAAACCCATTGAAGGAATTCCAATAGTTCATTGAGAAACTCAATAATTTTATTTATTCAAATTTTAACAAATGTCATGTACATAAGAGTTTAGCCGAGGAAAAATTATATAATTTTGGTATGCCGTCTTTAATCTTGATTGGTGAGGCCGTAGTTAGCTGATTCGTCAAAATCTTGTCAATCGGATAGGAAAATTTTCATTAATGAGATGATCATCATGGAATATTATTACGATGTTGACTTCAAATTCTGGTTTAAATAAAATGAAAATTTAGGATAGTCATACTATCAAACTATATGCTTTTAAGTCATTACATTTGAGTAAGTACTTACCCACTTTGAAGTTTGTGTTAACTAGGGTTGGGCATGTAAACAAGCGAGGAAATACCATGTGAATGGGAATTGGGATTCCGTGGTTTACATCGCCCTCCCCTATTTGGATATTCTGGATTTCTGTAGCTGAAAAAAATTCATTCTAGAATTACTCGTGATTCTTGAATATGATACTTGTGCAGAGCAATTAACAATGTTTGACAATAAAGTAGATACACGTATAGGAGTGCCGCAACTAACCATCTTTTGCATAGCCTTCAGCACAACCACAAGTTTCGACCCTAACTAATTGAAGCTCAATTGATTTGATAGGTACTTCGCATCGCTCGACTATTAACTGAACATTTTGCATGAAAATTGGTTAATTACAAATCATGTACCAAGCCTAACTAGCGTTATACTATATAGGCCTACTCACTTCACCCGTGAATGGCTGATTGATGCAGCACACTGTAGAGTCCAATTTGCCTACCACAGCAAATCTTGGTATTTTGGATTTCTGAAAATTCAGTTTGCAGCAATTTTATAGCATTTATTAATTAGACTCGTTTAGAAAATCTAAATGAAACGTTTCTTGACAACATAGTTATACCTCCTTGATATTTTGCAGGGATTCTGGCGTGATATGAAAATCTATTGGCTTTGGAAGTGCCTTTTCGCCATCCTAGAATGAAGAATGTGGACATTTAGCATAAAAATGGTATGTACATGTATTTTTGTATTTTCCTGCGCTAAGCTACATCTATCTTGGAAGGAAGGAATTTCTGTTTGTCGTGGCCGACAATTATTACACAATGCTTTTTACTGTAATTTGGAGTGCTTTCTTTCCCTGTTAATAACACTGGGCTTAGATACCCCCTCCAAACCAGTGTTACGTAACGGCTCACTAACAAAATATTAGATAAAGGGTAGGGGATCCTAACAGGGATCGGTGCTTATTTTAATATTTTGTGAAAGCCTGGTGTTCTACGTACTTTGTATTCCACTATAAATTCGGCCACTTTCTGCAGATCTTTATTCAGAAGAGGCCTTTTCATATCACACTTTAACAAGTACTGAAAATAATAGATGGTTTTCTTTTATCATAATATTACAAGGCTAGCAGATTTACCCTGGTACAGATCCATATTAATTTGCCTTACTTGTATGTTAACGAATACTCCATGATATGTTTCGTGTAGCACTTTGCTACCTTTCCCCCTTAGTGGAAATTCAAATGGGATTTCTGTCTTTCCTGGAGGTAATTTTCCAGGCTTGGAGACCTCGAAATTATAGCTCAACAACTGTATTGGCTGAAAAATAATATAGAAATGAACCAAACGGTTTTGAACAAGAAATTGAAAATTGTGTGAAGATTGATACCTTGACAGAATTATAAAAGGCTTCAAAAATTCCCACATTCTTTGAGCTGAGTTGCAGTACGACTGAGCCTTCTATCGATAAACTTATACCATCGTGTCTCACTTCATTTTTGCTCTGAATTACTACAAATCCAGTCACATTTTCCTGGGAGGATACATTGAAACCCTTAACCACAGTTTACAGTTTTATTTATATATTATAGTACTGGTACAATGTAATTACTTACTCCTTCATGGTAAATCTTGCTGACCTTCTTTAGCCTTATGTCTAAGGTTGTTCCCATTTTTAATTTCGTTATTTGAGGAAATGCCTACAAATCATGTCCATTCCATAGTTAAACCTTCAGTGGCCACCATTTTTAAAGCAGAACCATAGGGGGCCGTCCAAAAATGACGTCTACAGTTAGGTGGGTGGGGTTTTTTTCTCCAAAAGTTGACGAAATTCAATGGGGTGGGTGGGTCCTAAAAACAATAATTTTTTGTAAACGTCATTTTTGGACGGAGCCTAGCCACCTTCGACCCTAAAGTACTGTTGAGGAAGGATGGAAATGATGGAGAAGAGCTCTGTATTCTCTACCAGACGTTTCAAATTAGGAGATGCTTTTTTCCACGATGGAGATCATATTCTTTACAATGCTCAAAATAAACAGTCCACATTTGATATAGATTCAGATGAATTTGCCCACAGACGGTATACATGGTTAATTTAATATTATCTATTAAAAAAAAGATGTACCACAAAATCAATCCAGACTCCTCTTGGGGAACTGAAATTTTGCATACATACGGAAAGTCTGGTGTCTAAACATAATTGTCTCATGTTATTTTTGTTTCAGGGTGTCTGCATTCAGTTGTCATATTGCTGGCTGCATGACAACTTTTCATAGTGTGCGAGAATATGAAGTCCACTATAACAGTCTTCATAGGCATGTTTGCAATGAATGTAAGAAGCTCTTTCCAACCAATCATTTGCTAGAAATACACACCCTGGAAGTACACGATGTCCTGTTCCAAATGATGGCGGAAAAACAAAGTATGGTAAGTTCTCGGGCATAAGTGGTTTTTTTCCCCATGTTTTATGAGTTTTATAGCTTTGGACTGTTGAACAAATGCTTTAAAAAAAACTGTAAAGAGTTACTCGTTATTTATATTTCTAGCATCAATGCTTTGTTGAAGGTTGCCTGGAAAAATTCCGCAATACAAACGATAGGAAGGAACACTTGATCAAATTTCATCATTATCCGCACGATTTCCGATTTGCTCGACAGAGAAAAGAAAAGACGTAAATATCACTAGCCTACACACACATATATATATATATCATTATCCTACTTTATAAGGGTGGAATGTCTCACTTTTCCTATATTATGACATTTGAGTGAGGCATGCAAAATATAAATTAAAACTTTTTATATGCATTATTTTCCAGATCGGATAAAAAAGTTGACACCAGCGAAAACCACTCACACGTTGAAAGTATGCAGATTACTTATGCAGAAAGTGAAGTTTCAACCCTGAAAGGGCTCAATGTCAAATACGTTCCCAAGTTCGTACATTTGATTTTCAAACTTGCTTGAATTCTTACCAAATGGTAATGTGGTACTGATCGTGATCATGTTGTTATGCATTTTAAGGATTCCCAAAAGCATTTGTTTTGGTCAGGGTACAAGTCGTGGTTTCATGCCGAGAGGTCGAGGGATGCATTCGAGGGGAAAACGAAAAGGGAAGCATTGGCATCAGACTTTGAAAGACGAGGACATGGACACCAATGTCAGCATAGAAGACGTTACATTTAAAGATCTTTGCGAATCGCTACCGTCGGAAGATTCTTGATAAAAAGGTTTGAGGTAAAAGATTTTTAGTTTCTTTTGTACACAGTGTATATTTTACTCATTAAATAACTACTATTACGACTGCCAGCTAAGGACGTGTTTTTACTATTTTAATTTTAACAGTTGATCTATAGTATACAATGGCTGTTAAAGGTGCACTTGTCACTCTACGAGCGAAACATAAATGAAAATAAATATAAGAATAATCATTAGAAAAACATTTTGTAAGGAAAGTGTATACATGTATCTTTATACCATTTTAGTTTTACTTAAATATTTGCTTCAACTTAATTCATGTGCAAGACATGAATTCCCATGAAGTTTCCACAGATCCTGGAAATCCTTGAAACCGCTGGGAAAATATTTTTGTCCTGGAAAGTCCCTAAAAGTCCTGGAAAACATTTTTTCAATCTTTGAAAGTCCTGGAATGTATTCCCAATGAAAAAAATACTTCAATGAAACTGCAGTTTTTTTTCGAAAAGCTGCAGTCTTAAACTGCAGTTTTTCTGAG
>JAQIXP010000284.1:0-29432 GCA_034700285.1 Proteroiulus fuscus
CAGTCTAGTTCCCAAACTTTTTACCTTAGTTTAATCTAGTCTAATCTTAGTCTCACATTGAAATGTGCATCTCTGGTAGTACTGGTACTGTAAATACAGGTATTATTTATTGTCGTGGTTCTTGCTATTACTGTAAGCTTTCCTGCGCCCTCTAATGGTTAAATATGAACGATTTCAATATTAACGAAAGCTCTGCAGCTACAATGCGCTTTAGCTTGAAGCCTTACATAATACAGGGTGTGTAATAAACCACAGTCAACTAAGATTTTTTTTTATTATTTTATAATAAATAAATATGAATATAAACATTCTGCATAAAAATTAAAAAAATCTAAGTAGGCTGTGGTAAACCTTGCCAGTGTTTGCAAATATTTTCGACATGGCGCAAACTGCAGGAGAATTTTTATAATTACCGTACATGTATTTGATTATACCGGTATCAGAAAAATTAATCTAAGGAGGAATGAATAAAATTTGTTGAAATTATAATTTATTTGCTCCCACGCACATGGCAACTGACTAGGAACTAGTAAATTATAATTGTTATACCTTGCTATACCCATTCAGCAAAATTAAATATTAAACAATGCCAAATAAGGTCCAAAAATAGTCAGGGTCAAAGTTGAGGAAAAATGCAAATTTCACTTGCCGACAACTGTGGAATTGTTGATCACATGATAAGCATTCATGCCTACAGCTCTAAATTCCATTTTAATGATGAAAAAATTTCGTTTCTCTGGTCGCCATTTATATTTGGACCAGCAAGGGTTTGCATCCGTGTATATGATGATTAAATGCAGTCCAGATAAGCCAAAACAATTTGCCTGTGTATCTTGTGTCTGTACTTTGAATTCATATTATCTATTTCATGTATTAATGCTTATTTTAGAGCGTTTTTTCAGGTATAAGTGCTACACAAGGATCCAACAAACTTCTAGAAATTTTTGAAAAAATCTTTCCAAATACTGAAGATTCAATTTTTGTCTGATACTTACTATATAGTCTTAATGTTTTTCAAATCAGCTCCTGATTTGAATTGGTAATGTATATATCCAACAGTATAAGGCTGATGGCCATTGAAGAGTAAGGATTTTGGTAAAAATGTATATAAATACTTTTATACATGAATAATAGGCCCTATGAATAATAGGTGGCTTACATATAAAATAAGTATAAAAGGTACCTTAGCGCGCGAAACCAAATGCTATACCGGTATATGCATATGTATATTACTAACAAATAGTGTACATTGTAAATGTTGGTATGTAAACTTGGGTAAATCACGTTGAAAATGTATATTGTTCGGGTGTTATGAATGATAATTCGGTACAGGATACATCCCGGCAGAGTGGATCACACATCAATCGCATCGGAAAAACTGCACACCTTTGTGGAAATTCCTGCATGATATAGGCCTACAGCAAATTGGGTATTTGTTCATAAAATATATGTGCATTTTATATAATCTTCATTATTTTTATTTCTTTGAGATAGGATTTCCATTCTATGTGCATCTGGGCCAGTAGATGCAACACTTTCATCGTCCTGCAACGGGATCGTCGAAGACTACGAGTTCATCAGCGTCAACCAGCTGTCAACAAGGTGCTAGGAAGAGCAACAACGTTGACATTTGTGCGCAGTAAGAAGAATATGATCATCTGGTTGCGACTGCCTGCAGATGCCTATTGACTTCCACCTGCTTGAAGATGGCCGTCAAGATAATTGGCCGAAGAGATGCCAGATGCGTCGCCAAATGGAGGAAGCAGCTGCCATCGGCGATGCGACTGCGCGCATGTGTGTGTGTGTGTGTATGTATGTATGTATGTGGGGGTGGTGGTGGTGGTGGCGCGACGGCGGCGCAATTAATGCGAGGCGCATTTGCGAACAGCGGCCATCGACGAAGGGAACGCCAACTTCAGCGTCAATAGGAGCATCGTCATTCCACGAACTTAAGTACTGAGATACTTTTATGTTGAATATTATGCTGGTATTTAATTCAATTTTATAGATTATTGATTTAATTGCTGCATGAATTTTGTTTCATTTCATAGAGCGTTATGCAGCCATGACAACATGTTCAACTTCAGCGTCAATAGGAGCATCGTCATTCCATGGACTCACGTATTGAGATACTTTTATGTTTAACATATGCTGGTATTTAATTGAATTCTATAGATTATTGATTTTATTGCTGCCTGATTTTTTTGCTTCGTTTAGCACGTTATGCAGCCATGGCGTCCGATGTGCATTTGCTGACAGGTCATTATTATTCTAATGTAATTAAAACCTATTAAGGCAAACATTTTCAATGCATATCAGCAGCTAAAATTTGAAATTCTGTTATTTTAGAAGGACGAAAAGTATACTACTAGTGGTAACAGCTAGATGTCAACCATGGACAGCACGCCCAACAATCGACCACTCACTGGCGGCGTATTCTCGTGTATTAAGTATTCCACTTGAGTTTTTAATATCGTTTCATTAATTTTCCCGTGTTTTCTTTTTATTTATTTTAATAGATGCAGTGGAGTAGCCTAACGATCATGATCCAACGCAGCAGTCGACCACGTACCATGGCTCCATCCACAAACCTTCCCAAACCTATTTGCACGTTCTACATTTTACCATTGTCCATGTCTCCTATATGTGTATGTGTATTAATATTTTTCTTGTTTCTAGGGTAATCTACATGTGAGTACCAAATAAGTACTAGCTAGCAGCTAGTATTTTCCGCACGTATATTTAATACGTGTGGACCTCTTCTTTAGTGCAGCAAAGATATCTGCACTGAAGAAGAGGCCTCTCCAATGGACTGCCACCTTGGCGAGGTGGAGAGGCAATCAAGCCATTAAAGTAAAATACATGGCTTGAACTAAGAGCAGTCCAGTAAGGCAAAGGTCATTTTTTTTTTTATGTGACCTTGAACTATTTTTTTATTTTGCCGCCCACCCCCCTTCTGGAAGTTGGACTTTAGCACAAGATGCATCATTATGCATGAATTTAATAATTGTGCATTTCCGTTTTATGGTTGGCATAAGCAACCTATAATTAATTGTGGCTAATAAATTTCAGGAACATTTAACTGTTTTAATACTCCATTCACGTGGGCTGGTACCATGATTAAAGGGAAAGCCCCACTTTGAAACAAGATTATATTTAAGTTGTTCACATTTTATACTAGATATGAATGGCTGTGACACTGATAATTGCAGCAAATTATTGAAGAAATTGTGATATTTGCCGAATACATATTAGGCGCAAGTTTTCCACAGATTTCAGCAGACACTGGAAGTTGGTGGCACCTTTTAGGACATGCATGTGTTGGTTTCACGAGAGTTGATGCCTTTTATCCATTAGATTTTCAACCAAATCCGTGTATTCAGGACATTTTTATTTATTAATTGGTGGGCTCAAATCAAATTATAATCCCCATTCCTTTTCTAATTTTTCATGCTAATCCTCCTACAACCCACTACAACAACAAGCCATGTTTTTAGTAGGCATTACATGGAAATATGACAAGCTTTTAATGACAGTTTATAAGACAGTGTGTGTATTGAGTATAATTGAATGAACCAAACTGGAAGAGAATTTACATAAAATTATAAGTCAGGCTTGGGTAAGCGACACATTACACAAGATCTTTTCCTAATTTGAGATCAAAAGTAAAAAAAAGTTAATAGTAAAAAAAAAAAGCCCTAACTATAGAAGTTTACATTTACTTTGAAGAAAATACAATAATACAATCAATTCTGTCGCCATTTTATGCCATTTCCATGAACCTGCCCTTTGTATAATTCAGAAGCTGGGCAGAAGAGTAGATATTTGAAAATCATAAGCATATTGGTGGCCAATAGGGTTGTAAAAATAGTCTTTAATAAAACAAAAATCACCATAACTCAAGCCTGTAAAATAACAAATAGAAAATAATTATAACAAAAAAAAAAAAGAAACATTAAATTATTTACGTGATAAATCAGTAGCTTCAATCAACATGCATGGTATTTTAAACGACACAATAGCAGCACATGTACACTTAAAAAATAATAAAACTAATGGCAGAAAAAAAATCTCAACAATTCAACAAATGCCTTTAACGTAAGAAAGTCATTATAAAAACTAATAAAATAATTATGAATTTTAAATTTAGCATTCAGTGTGGTCTAATATTGAAAAGTGAAACCCTTATACATTGCCTGCAAAGACTTGGTAATGTAAACAAGAAAAATACACATGCAACAAATGCAAAAGTAAGTAGCAAAAAACAAATACTTAAAAATAATAAAAGAAGAGAGAAAAGAAAAGCCCATCACCTATAATTAACATAGTTTAGGTACAATAATTTTCCATAAGAAACCATAAACTTTGCCACTGAATACTTTAAAAAAAAATTATCTTCAAAATAAAACATAACTTTTTGCAACAATTTGTCTCACAAGGGTTGAGGAAAACATACATTTTCAAATTTTAAACAAGTTTAGATATTGTAGCATATCACCTCATTTAACTTGTGATTTAATTTAATATTGGATTAATACGATTCACTCGAGATAGCAACTATGCATGCAGGCATACAGTATTTAAATACAAAGTGAATGATTTGGAAATTCACTTTGTCATTTTCATGAAAAGTAAAAACTATTTGACTTATCACTGAATTTGTGTAATAATTAATATTTGACTAAAACTGAAAATAAAATATTAGATCCTCTTGCACCCAACTGCTTTCATTTACACAAAGGCAATTAAATAAGCAATTAAACAGGGTTATCATTGTCTCAGCAGCAATAACGATACAATTTCCCACACTTTTATATATATATGAAAAACCCCCAAAACTCCTTTGTTATTTAATTAAATAATTGTTAAGTTCTAATCAGAATTTTTTACTTGTATGCATATTTATAATATTAACTTTTCACATTTTGCGAAAGAAAATCTAGGCCTAGTTTATACACTTTTGTTATACTAAGATTTTTGGTATTTTCACATCATTCTCCAAAAAAGAATGAAAAAGAAACCCCTCAACCACGCCACGCAAAATGGAGAAATTAAATTTCTCCCACAGCCAATGCGCATATTTGGTTGAATTAAAAAAAAATCAAAATGTAACTACACGTTTCTACGAAAATATTCATGGACTACAAGTGAAATTCGCAAGAAATATATGCATACTACATTCATTAAAACGCATCGTGAGGATAATACCACATATTTTCTCTTACTTACGAAAATTCAAGAATCCTTTTAATATTAGAAATGAATGAAAGACATTGACTAACGCATTGAAACCATGACGGTAAAAACCTTAGTTAAAAAAAACGAACCCTGGTTAAACTAGTTAAAATTGAGTTAAAAGTGAAATTACCCTAACCATTGTGGTAAAAGCGGGTCAACTTTATATAATTTTTGCTTGCGTTTTTCTATTTCAACCATCATGGTTATACACATATAAAACTGAGCATGAAAAAAAGTTACAGTTACGATATACACCATGCAACTACGAATTAATTAGCAGCGACATATTAGTTTATTTCTGGATGATAAAATTGCATTTTAAATGTCAGATTAAAGAGCCTCCAGTATTTTAAAATCTATTTCTTTTTTAAAGGGAAGATGGCTTAATTGTTATTATAGGAGATGCTATTTAAGCAGAAAGGAACACTTTTCGACGACCCGAGACACCCTATTCTCTTACGGACCCTCAACAAGGCGTTTGTTGAGTTCAAAGAGAGCATCATTCACCATTCATATCACAATTAATTGTCGATTTGTCAATAAGATCGATAATTCAATTTAAAATCTAGACAAAGGCCTATAGGATTTATAGAAAGGTCGGTTATTTACGAGAAAACAAAGAGGATATTCAAGGACCAATCAAATGTTGTTAATGTTAAGTGCCAACATAAAAATGACAAAATAACCAGGCAAAAAAAATCTTAAAAAATAAAACAATGTAAAAATTAAGTACATTGTAGCCAGGTATATGCTAACATTGCTATAACATAGAATTAACGTGCTTCGGCAACTAATTAAGCTAAACCAACGCGTGCCCTGAATATATAGTAGCGGTTTAAATGACTGCATTACACGGGTATATATATTGAGAATATCAAGAAACTATTATACTGCATATAAATTGACAATAAATACACGTACGTATGCTAAACTGAAATTGAAAAGTCAAAAACAATTATTGAATATGCATATAGTGCATAGAGACACGCAGATTGAGTTGGAAAGGAAAATAGAGTTTGTAATAAAAGTACTTTGAACCAACTGGTATAATTCTGTCTAGCATAGGCGATGTCATTACAGAACATTTGTCAAAAACAATTTTGGTAGATTCAGAACTTCATGCGAATTTCGAATATTTTAGGATTTAATGCCTTTATAATTAAATGCTTATTTGCCTATATGTTGAGTATATTGGCAGTTTTCATTTTTTAAAACATTACTGGTAATAGTATTTTCCTTAAATGTTTTGATGTACATGTAAATAGTTGAATAATCAGGTGTCTACTGTGGATTCGTACGTGGTCTGAGGTTCAAAGCACTGACTGACTACAAGCTCTTTCAGAAAATATGACACCAATAGTTAATTTTCTCAAAATTATTGGCCATTCAACATTCTTAAAGTGGCCCAGCAACGATAAATATATTCAGAGAGCTCTTTCTATCTCTCTTCCAAATGCTGCACTTTGAGCAGACATTATTTTGATTACGTAGTTTCCACTCTTTTTCCTTTGAAAAATAAACTTGTTTCTTCAATAATTGTATTTTAAAATTAAGATGAAGAATTTCTGTGTAAAGATTTCCATTTATGTTCTACATGAATGTAAACTGTTTCAAATTTTCTGTAGAAACATGATCTATACTTCTTGCAAACTTGTGATTAAGCTTAGTTTTCTACAGAAATTAGACACTTTAATTTTTAAATCAATTACAAAAGAAACTTTCTCATATTATGGATTACCTCTATTTATTTTTTTCATCACTTTCAAATGAAGTTTCTATGCAAAGGTGGCTTCTTTGATCATCTTGGTACATTTTGGGTACAGCTCTCAAATTACTGTAAAAGTAATAATTCATAAGGCGACAAAGATACACGAAGTGTCATATTTACTTGAACGCCAACATTATACTCCTGCTTGTAAATTTTCCACGAAACAATCATGTTCCTGAAATTTTCCAGTCCAACTCAGATTCCCATACTTCGAATGTCAAACTGATTTCTGTAAATATGGGATTAAATATTTTTTTTTAAAATCAAGTTTACGAGACAGACACATTTAGACGGAAGAAGAAAATACGGAGAAAACGACTTGAATTAAAAATCAGAAAAAAACTATATATGATATTTAGTTTAGACATAGGCATATTGAAACTGCAAAATAATAATAAAGGGACAAACTAGGAATAACAAGCAGCGTTAAATATCATGCAAAACACGTGTCAGTACAATAAGCCTTCAATATACAGATTCATGATATCTCATTGAATACCCTATGCGTCACATTCACCCACATATATTTTTTGGGACACCGTGCCATTGTATTAACTACTTCACAGACTGAGTGTGACCTTGGTATAAGTAGGAGTTAAGTTTTGATCATATTTTTTGTTTTTCAAAAGAATTTTTTTGTAATTACAGGGAATATGAAGAAAGACAGAGAGTAAGTGAAGGGAACAAATGGTTATTAATTACTCCTGTAATTAACTGTGCATGTGATTGATTTCCTAGAACTTAAATGTTCACTCACACCTATTCCACCCAAAATTGAGACCGGTTCGACCTAGTATAATGCACCTCGTGGTAATATATCATTTAAATACACGCTAGCAATGTATATTTTTGCCAAGAAACACACCTAGCACTTCAAATTGAATTATTTGCAAGACAAGTAACATGGGCGTTAAGGAGGTGGGAATATAGGATTCCAAATAAGTATGTAATATCCATGGAGAGACTGGCGATAGATGTAAAAGTAATTTTAACCATAGTTACATTCAAATTAAATGAAAAATAAAAATGCCATTAACAAAAATGAAAATCTAGACTAAATTTTTAGATTAGATTTTATGCATTTAGAACACTAATGTTTTCAACTTTAATAATTTCAAAAAGCCAACAACATTAATTTTTATCATAATTTACAAATGGTCAGAAGCTAGTTCCAATTTTTGAAATCATTATATTTGCTGGTTTATACTAACAAAATAATTTTGTTTCTTTTATGTTATGAATGGATAATTTTGTGACAAGACTTTTAGTGACCAGAAAAGAACTGAGAATTGAATGCTGTTTGCTCCTAAATAAATTGAAAAGAAATTGGTTAATTATTGTTTTACATCCATTCCCTCTCTCCAGATGGAGCAACCACAAAGCGAGTTGACTTTTACAAACGTCATTTTAAACCCAATTAGAACTCCAAACGATACGCCGAGCAGCTCGTTTCGTGGTCTTGTAAATTGATGGTGCAACGACTTGCCGAGGGTGCCAAGTCTATTTTATTCTTTGCGAGTTCATCTTCGTTAAGGGCAAACCAATAGCCTAGAGTGTCCGTGTCATAGGTTGGAATAATAGTAACTTCCAAATCGGGATTTTCCCAGCTCTGCTTGGCTTCTAAGAGGGCATTGAAGACTTCCTTACTTGGATTGGTGCCACTAAAGACGTAATAGCGGGCCCTGATGGTGCGGAAGAATTCCACGTCGCAATAAAATGGGTTGCCATGATGAGGAATATAAGTGAGATCAACATAAATTGGCAGGATTCCAGAAGAAGTTGCGGATCTGTTGACAGAGGCAGACCTCCTGGCATCTCCGATGGACATTGGAGAATCCGGCCGCTTGGTCTTGGCCGGCGATGATTTCGATGTCATTCCAGAAGGTACCCTCTTTGGACTGGCCGTGGGTGGGGGTGCTTTCTTGCTCGATTTTTCGTTTGTTTTCGTTGTAGTTTCCTTGTTCTCACCATCCTTCCTTCCCTCTTTCTCCTCGGACTTGCCGTTCATCTTGGAAACTGGCGCATTCTTCTTGTGGGGAGATACCAGCTGCTGCTTCTTGGGGTCCAGAACTTTTCCGCCGGACACACGAGATTTGCGATCTCCAGACTTGTTCTTTAATTTATCCACATCATCGGTTGGTGGAGGCGGCGATGGAAGTCCCATGGGTTCGCCCCAATCGTCAAATGGATTCTTCGAAGGTGGCTTAACCTTTTTGTCCTCCTGAGTGGACCGCTCTTCAGTACTCGGGCTGCTTAGACTGGCCCCACCGCTATGTGGAAATGGGGACTCTGGACCTTCCCTGTAGTGTTTATCCTCGCCAAAACGCGTCTTGCCGAACTTGAAAGGAGTGTGACGGACTTCGGGAGAATCCATTTCAAATCCTTTCGGGGATAATTCTGGGCTGGTTTGTGGTTCGGAGTCGCTGGACGACGGTGCATGGTGGTACGCTGCAGGATCAAATTCGGCATAGTCAGGCGTATCCCTCGGATTAAAATCCTGCCTCGCCAAACCTCGGGACGGATCCCACTTATCAGGCTCTGCAGGGAATTGACTTCCTTGCACATAAATTTCCTGCTCTTGTGAGTCTTCGCCTACATTCATTGGACTTCTCTGTTTGTGTCCATCTGGCCCAAAATCATAGGACTGCTCCTGCTCCCAATAGGATCCCAATCCTCCTCCGAATTTGCTGGCGTCTCCACCTTGGACGTGCACATCCACTCTTCGCTGCTGATGATCACTCGGGTCAAAGTATCGGTCCACCCTTCCATGGCGTTTGCGGACCACGTCGGCGTCGCTGTCGTCGGACGAGTCAGTTCCAATGGGGTCTTGGTAGGCCACTTTTTCTTGAAGGAGATGAGCGTGGAGTGAAGTGTGGGCGGGGCGATGATAAGGGGATTCGCTATCGCCATCACTCTGTTTATCGTCGTACTGCTGCCCTCTGAACTCATCTTCAGTGTCATCGTCGGCTGACACGTATGAGCCCGAATGCATCGGAGACTGAGTGACGTCAGGAAGCATTTTGAAGTGCATTCCACTCTCTTCGTCGTCAATTTCTCCGCCTTGCACAGGGTATTGTTGTTGGCTGGGAGCTTCGTAATTCTCACTAAAGTACCCAGATTGTGGATAATCGCTATGATAAGTTTGTTCGATTTGAGGAACATTCTTGTGGTACGTACTGCCGTGATACTCCCCTGTCGCTGGTGGCAAATTGTGAGCGTCCAGAGGTTCGCCAATAAATGTCTCGGAGCGTTGTCGGCCGGTCACAATGTTTTCTCCATCCGGACTGTATCTTTCTTGAAGATATGGCGTGGATTGCACGTGAGGGAGTGGCTGGGGACTGTCCACTTTGAAAGCTGCTTCGGGTAAATAAGGTTCCTGATAGTAAGGCGAGGAGCTCTTGAATTCATCTGTCAATTCTTCTTTATCCTTTTCATCCAGACTGATGGACTCCTTGTGAGATAAGACAGCAGTTTCTTTGAAAGATTCCTGAACTTGTCCTTGGACGGCTTGTTCTGATTCAGTTGTTAACTTAGGTTCAATATTGGACAAAATATCTAAGCCAGATTTTGGCAGCTGAATAGTTTCTTCGGGGCGTTTTTCCTTAACTACAGGAACCCCATACTCATCATATTCAGTAGGAACATGGACTTCGTAGTAACCTTCGTACTCTCTGCATGTATCATAAACAGGTAGAGGCACGTTCGCATCTTTTTCAGTTTTTGCTGAGGGTGCATTTTCTTTGGAAAGGCTATCCTTCGCAGGCTCATCAAATTTAGACTTTTGTTCTTCGAGCAGCGTGACATTGGAAATTGGTACATCATCCAGATGGCTTTTGTCCACTTTAGAAAGGTCAAACTTGCCTTTAGTATCCACGTCGATGACGTCCGGCGGTCCCACACTTCTTGGAATATCTTTTTCCTCGTGCTTTGTATGGGTTGATGCAAAATCGTCCATTGCTTTTGCGTCATGCAGTTGACCATCTCGTTTCTTTTCTAAATCCAAATCCTCATGCTTGAATGAGCCTGAAGTTTTGCTCTCCACATGAAATTCCTTGGATTCATTCAATGTTGAGCTAATTTGAGATTCTGCAGGCAAGACAAAGTAGTTTTCATTATCGGATTCCACATGCTCAAAGGAATCTCTTTTGGTTGCTGTCGTTTCGTCGTAAAATGATTGCGCCATGGGGTCAACGGGTGGTTTGGAATAAAGTAGGCTCTCCAACGGTGATGATCGGGCATCCATTTTGTGTGGGTCAGGGCTGGTAGATTCAAAATCACTATCGTTTTGATACTCATCTCTTACAGAATGTAAATGGGTGCTTCCCTTGGACATATCAACTGCTTCAATATCGGGATTGTCCTTGAAATCCGTTTGTCCAATATGAATGCCGGAGCTACTAATCACATCTTTGGATGATAAATGTTCAAAATCTTTGTTATAGTCGAGTTCCTGTTGCGTGTAATCGTCGTTTGATTCTTGAGTTTTTAGGATTTCGTGCTTGCCATTATAATCAATATTAGCTTCCTTAAGCTTTTTATCGTTATTTAGTGGAATGTTGCTTAAGGCTTGTGTTTCTTGGACGAAGGTTTGAATTTTTTGTTCTTCTTGTTCCTCAGCTTTGGTTATCTGCTCTTGGAATGCATCTTTGGGATGTATATAGGGGGCCTCATTATATTTATCCAAACTTTCCTTTGACTTTAGTTGTTCTGCCTTTTCCTTACTGTCTTCAGGCCTCTTCAAGTCAGAAGATCCACTCTCAATTGGCTTTTCTGGTTTAATATCGAAACCTGCAGACTGCTCAACTTTGGTCGAAAAAGCCGTCGCTTCAGATAATTTTTCTTCAATGTCATCCTGCGTATCCTTAAAATAGGTGATTCCTTCATCTCTGGAAACTTTTCCACCATTCGAGGGATGCATAAAAATATTTTCCACCTCCTTTGTTTCCTTGTCTTTGGGCGATTTTGGAGAGAGAGGCGTAGATGGAGATGTCCCGTTGGAGAGAGTCACAACTTCAGCATGATCCGCATTCAGTGTGCCTACATAAACGGGTTCCTCCATTTTCTCTTCTATTTCCTGCTCTGGCTCACTTTCTTTGCTTGCTTGAGACGCCAACAGCGCATTCTTGAGATGAGGTGGCATGTCATCATGTTCGGCCAATGTTTCTGGAATTCCGTGCAGCGGACCTCGTATGTGGTAGTAGCCGCCAAATTCGGTGGGGACTTCCTCGTGAAATGGTAAATCGGCCACCTCATCCGGAGTTCGCAAGCACTCTTGAGACTGTTGGAGCAATTGGGCTTCTCGCAAAATTTCCCCTCCAACTAGTGGGCCAGCAATATTCAGTTTAGGCGCATCTTCAGGAATTGGTGACAAAATAATTGCAGCTTTGAAATCTTTATCAGCAAGTCCACCTAACTTTGGTCCAGCTTCATCGACTATAGGAATTCGGCCATGGTCAGTGTATTTTTCAATGGGGGATGATGGAGGCATTTTATCCTTGTGTGCCGTATCGGTGGATGCCCCTTTTTGCTCTTCCTTTTCAAATTTTTTATCAGTTTCCTGCAAATCTTTGTCCAAGTTGCTTAATGCATGTTCCATTGGTTTTGAAGGGATATCGACCGTTTTATCCTTTGTTATAAAATGTTCCTCTGCTTCAAATTTTGTTTCCTGGTCAACTGGCAATACTGGCTTCTTCCCTTCAACTTCGTGCAAATCCGAAAATTTAGTTGAACTTTCCATTGAACTTTCCAAAATTAAATCTGGCGCAGCTCTGATATCCGAAGTTTTTGATTTCACATCTTCTTGCACTTTTGTCTCTTCAGCTTTAATTGTGGCATCAAGTGGTTGCTGTACAGGTTGCACTTCCTTTTCTTCTGCAGTATTGGTTTTGCCTTCTTTTGGAGAAACAGCTTGAGTGCTTTTAACCGGTTCCACATTTGACTTTTCATCGGGCCTATATTCGTCAGTAGTTTCTTCAGAAGAAGCTGCTGTGAAGATAATGTGGACCTTTGAAGGGTCCAAGTAGGGCTCTTCAGTTGGCTTTTCCTTAGCATCCCATAATGGACTTTGCCTGTGCTCAGTAGACTGCATTGATGAAAAATCAATAATTGAGTCTTGTTGGCATACTTCTTTAGAGTCTGGAGTTTTGCTAATTGGTGCTATTATATCATCTTTCATGTCCACGTGCTTTTCTTTAGAGCCATCAATAATTTTATCACTATAATCATCGCCTTGAATTTCGTTTGTCTTGATATTTTGTTCAATGCCTGATATTGGTACATAGGATGCTGCTTTTTCAACATGCTGATCATCGAACTTCACCTCACGTTCCTCTGGTTCCTTGATGACCTCTTTAATGGCAGTCTGTGTAATGTCTTCCACCAACTTTTCCATCTTCTTATCCTTCTCCGTAATTCGTTCGTTATGGGTATCTAGAGTCGTGTCTTCGTCTACGTTATCTGTAATTTGACGAGTGTCTTTTGTAGCGAAATTGTCAATATTGCTGGTCAATTCTTGATTTTGCAGTTTTGGATCTTTATTGATCGATTCCAATCCACCAATTGTCTGTTGGATTGTGTCAAGGGGTTCGGCTAAGGGAACAAAAGAAGTTGGTTCTTCTTGTTCTTTGAAATCCAATTTCTCCATTTCACTGCTTTGTAACTCCATTTCATGAATTTGAAAGGCTGAAATTTCTTTTATTTCTTCAGGGAGAGGTTTCCATTCGCCATCGACATTCTTCTGCTCGGACATCATTTCTGGTATCTGCTCATGGAATTCGTGGAGTTCGGCAATATTGCCACTAATTTCAAATTTGATGTCGTTTTTGTCTTCAGATTTACTCAACTCGGCAGAATGACCTTCGAAATTTTTCTCGAAATAGCCCACTTTTTCGATTACATTCTCGGGCTCAATCAGTGCCTCCTCTTTGCCTGTGGTTATGGATTTTTCTCGTGAAAGCGCCTCAGTGTCCGAACTTTTCAGCTCCGCTGACGTTTCCATTTTCGGAATGTCTATATCTTCCCCGACAAAGAATCCAATCTTTGCAGTAACTTCATCGCTGACATCTTGACCAACTTCAAATGAACTTAAATTTTTATTGTCGGATTCATTATCATCTAATCTAATTGTATCATTCCACGATGCATCAGTGCTCTTGCTATCTTTCTCGCTTGTCACTTCAGTCAGGAAATCTTCTTTGGCTAATTTAATACTATCCTTTTCAGCTTGAACTTCCTCGTCCAATGACTGCTTTTCATCCGCCGAAGTTTTTTCTTCTTCAGCACTATCTTGAGCTGCTAGCTGTCCATCTCCTTCAATGGTCTCATTGCTTGGCGAAGTCTCATCGATGAGAGCCGGTATTCCAGTCTTGTTGTCCAAGGCGTTGGCCTCAACAGATGATGCCACTGAGGTTGCCGATGAGGAACTCACTTTCTTGTTTTCCAAGTCAACAGACGGTGTTGGACTGGCCGTTCCAGAAGGAGTTTTGGAAGTTATGATAGAGGTTGAAGTTTTCGTTACTGAAGGTGGGCTTGGTTTCTTCGTAACACTTTTTTTGACCACTTCTTTCTTGGCTGTTGCAGAAGCTCGCATGGCAATGTTCTTCTCTTCAGCAGCTCTCCTATTTGTCGCTTCCTTCACTCCTTTGGCCTTCGGAGCACTTTTGAGAGCAGTGCCTTTTCCAGTTCCGTTCATAGACTTTGGCATCTCGATCAACTTTCCTCCAACCATCTGCACTTTCTTGGGTTCTGCTTTCTTTTCAGGTGGAACAGGCGCTGCACTGATCTTTTTAGCTTCCTGTTTTTTGGTTTCTGTCTTGCTAATTGTTTTGCTTTCTACTTTCTTTTCTTCTAATTTCGTCGGAGCTTTGGTCTCAGTCGATTTCTTTTCTTCGTTTCTGCTTGTCTGTTTTGGTTCGTGTTTGATCCTTTCCATTTTTAGCGGTTGAGCTCTGGAAACGATTTCTGTTTTTTCCTCGCTTTTATTGGCCGCAGCCAGTTTGGCGGCACTAAGACGAATTGGCTTTATATCCCCTATTTGTGATCTGGACTTGATTTTGGCGACCGAGCTAGTATGCTGCAGGGATTTCTCCGAAACGACTGGGGCTTTGAGGATTTCCAAATGCCGCAGTTTATCTAATCCCTCGAAGATTTTAGTTTGGGGGGAACTGCCCGGAAATAAGATACGCGTGATGGAATCGGTCGGATCGGCCGGCTGCCACACCAGAATGGCGCAGATGGACATTAAGTTAGGAAGTGGAAATAACAATTCCTTATCCGCAATTTTCATCCCTATTCGAGAGGCTCCAAATGCCGATGATTGGGAATGCCACTGATGGAGAAATTCCTTGACTTCCTTGCTATCTTTGGCCGGATTTAAGACGTACATGTCGAGATTTCCATGGCCCACTTTATGATAGAGATTGATGGGTTCCACGCAAGTTTCACGATAGCAATTTTGTGGCTTCAGTCCTAAATGCCTTAAATTCTCCATCATTAAGTGGCCTTCTTCGGCCAAGCTGACGAGCAAACTGTCAGTGTCCTTATCACCGTCGGGGGAATGCTTTCTCTCCATAATGTTGCAGAATACATGTCCGATTTTCGGATAAACTTGTCCCATGACTTTGCGCTTCAAAAACGAACTCACGCCATTCAAATTAGAATTGCTTATTCGCGTCACCAGCAGGGCATCGACGCGATCCAGGTGCCTAGCAAAGTCCCAGAAGCAAGCCTTACGATTAAATCCACCATCGATCAACATGTTAAATCCGTTGACGCCAAATAGTGCCGAGTCACCCTGTCCACCTGGGAATACGTAGAGCGTGGGTCGACTAAAACGGATATTTCCTACGACATCGGAGGGTTCTAGAAGCTCCACAAGCGGTTGAGCAATAATATAACGCTGCAAGAAGGTGACGAAATTGGCAACGCCGTTCAATTTGGACAATCTGTCGTCTGGATTAATGGCCACTCTGACCAGCTTGGAGAAGGCCTCCTTGCCAAGTTGCGCCGTGGTCCAATCGCCTTCGGGGGCGCAATGCACGTGGATAGATATGCAGTTTTCGTAGGCCTTGAAGATCCGCTGAACTTCGGCATCCTTGAATGCATCGAGGAAGTCGGCGAAGGAGTAGGTACTATCTTGAAGAATCCAGGAACCGCTGCCAGAGAAGGCATAACCAGCATGGATGACGTGCTTGTGTTTGGTATAACTGGACAGCAGATTTTTCATGCATTGTTGCAGCGTGTTCACTTGAGGATTGATGAGCACTTCGGTAACCAGGTTCTCAGAGACAAATTGAATAAGTTTTTCACCTTGAAAGATAAAAAAAAAATTACAAACAGCATTATTAAATATTAGTTTTCTAAGAAGATATTAAAATTTGGTGGAAACCTTTAGTGAATCAAGGGCACCCAGCAATGACAAATATTCTTTCCTTTGATTTAAATAGAAACTCAGCTCCAATTAGGAATTGCTTTTATAAGCTAAGCTTGAATAAAATAAAAAGCAAAAGCTCTACTTGTTTTAAAATTGCTGTCAATAGTTCATTAGTTGAAGGAAATGAGGAAAATAATAGCTTATGGAGAGCTAACGTCATAGGGAGCCTATTGCAGGACATAAATGCCAGCAATCAGAGGCCCTTCAATGCCATCACACCATGACAACAAGATATTTTTTATATTATAATTAATGAAGTATTGGCAATAAGATCAAAAGGTAAGAACTCTTACAAATTCTTTAATTTCAGCTTCTTTCATTTAAAAATTCTCCAAATTGAGCAGAATTACATGTAAACTGTCAAATAAAATAGTATTAAAAGTTAATAAAGAACAGAATTATAACCAATGCAAACAAGTCCCTATATCCCTATATGAGTACCATTTTTAGCCTCTTCCGGAATTGGATCCTGATCCACCAAATATTGAAGTTCGGCCGAAATACAGCATCCTGTTGCTTCCATATCCCATGACAAGAAACCTATTTAAAGAAATTAAAAAGGATAAAAAATTAAAATAATAATATAAAAAATTGTCTTGTTAACTATTAACATCTCGATATTCAAAATTGCTGATCTATAGTATCCCAATGATCCCTTATTAATCATTATTTACATGCATTAAAGAATAAAGCGCAAAAACATTGAAATAAAAACTAAAAAGTGAATAAATAATGGCAGCCCATTAATCATGAATCACTCACTATGTGGGATAGAAAAAACAACCAGTCTCACTTGAAATCATTTCTATTACATGGATAAATGCTACCTTATAGCCGCAATTTAAAAACAAGTCTGTATATCCATACGAATCCATTTACTGTCTGCTACAAATTATGCATCGTCATGGAATTTCAAGAAATGGCCAATTTCATGCAAGCATGAATGTCGGTAGATCTTTAACTGCACAGATGTAAAAGAATAATTTTCAATGCTTTAGAAACGGTCCAGTCAAGCACCATTACGTGAGACAAATTTTGTCTTTTTTTACATTAAAAAACATTTCAAGAGCCAAGGGGGTGGGGGGAGCGGAAGAACTTAAAAGTAATTTATTCTGCTAAAATGCCACTGCAGAAAAGCTGTGGAATACTGCAGGGGAAACTGGAATAATGCAGATAAGTTGTAAAATATTGCAGTTTTTACAGGAAAAAATTTGCTGGGATATCCATTGGATCTTTTCTAGATAGTCTACCACAAGGAAATATGCATTAAATTATGTGAATTAGTACTTTGTGGCGCCGGTAATGCGATAGAATCCGAAAATAGTAGATCAATCGTCTGTTAAACATCATACAAGGCTTACAAGCGACCATTACACTCGAATTCTAGTGACCAATCTGCTTCAAATTTTATCAGAATTAAAAAAGTGATGGATTGAGCTGAAGAGCATTATCTGAAGATAAGATTAAATATTGTAATTTAATGTAAAATCACCACCTGTTGGCCAGCATGATTGATTTCCAATTTACGGCAAATTTGAGGTAGAACTTAAATAAGAGGACAAAATTAAATGAAAACAAAATTCCCTAAAACAAATTTCTTCCTAAGTGCAATAGATACATTTTCTTTTATACGTATAAATTCACTAAATTATTAGAACTACAATATCTTATCATTAAAAAATGCTTGTTATATCAACGTAGATGATAACAAATATGACGTCAGGGGAAAAAATGCTGATCGATATTACAAGGCACGCATATATGTATTTCAAGGGGCTAAACATCTAAATGTGGATCACATTATGTAGCTGCAGTTGCGTATCAAATTTATAAAATTCGCATGCAAATGCATGACACCCGGTCTGTTGTTTACTTAAACAATCAATTAATTGACGTAAAAGCTTTATTTAAAGGCTGTTTTAAATTGCTTTTTGAGCATATTTCCTCGAATGGACCTACAAATTATGTACGTGGGTTAATCAAAATAGAAAGAAAAACAGACAGGTACATTAATAATAAAACTCAAGTTATATAATGGCTATTTTCAAATAAAAACTATGGGCTATATTCATTGAAAATGTATACAAATCTTGTATAGGCGATAGTAGGCGAAGTTTCTTTCTTAAATACAAGTAATGTGACATCCAATAATTTATGTTCAAAAGGGCAGACCATGCTATAAAAAAAATAATAATATAATAATAATAACAAAAACATGAAAAAATAAAACTATATATACAGCCAGCTTCTATTTGGTGTCAATGTCATGACGTCAATAGGAGTCAACCCTTTCCTGTCTTTGTTTGTTGTCTGTAAATTTTAATTTTAGTGACTGAATATATTACTCAGTTGTAATTTAAGATTTTTTTCTTCTAGGGATTGATGGGGTGGGGGAAAGGAATGAATAGTGGAAAAGAAAGCCAGTCATTTTTTTTGCATTTTTCTAAAAAAAAAAATGTCTGGTTTGTCCAAAATAGGCTAATTTTATGTATTTTGGGACAAGTTTGTTTGCCCATTAATTATCCCTTTCTATTTCTTGGAATAAACTCTTTCTTATAAGTATTCCAATACTAGTTATCTATCTTTAGATATATAGGGAATCTCGTTTATGACAGAGTATAACTATATATAGTGCATAAACAGTGACCAAAGGTTCGAAGTGAATCCTATTTTTTGCACAAGTAAACGAGTTCTATGAGGTCAAATGACTTTTTAATGAATATCATTTTCATATTTCGTATTAATTTATATTTATGCGATTTATATCATGGTATATTAATTGATGACTGTCTCTATTGATATGAAGTCATTATCATGGATTTTAAACCTATGGCTATGCATAGCAGTCTTCTAATCAGGGAATAACTTCAAGATGCGTTCCAGAATACAGATTGTAAAATAGAAAAGCTTTAAAACGGGTCCATTACATTACATTCATTATTCAAATTTGCCAAAGTACTTAGTGAGCTTAAAAAATTGCTGCAAATTTAAGGCAAAAAAAACCCGCTCCCATATTTTTTTTAAGGATATGTAAAGCTCAGTAACCAGAGATATCATTAATGCATTTGCGAATAATTGATTAATGAGAATATGATTAAATGCTATATATAAAGCCATTTAAAGCTGGTCTTCTGATGTTTGTTCAAATCTGTTTATTGAAAGTGAGTGAAATGAAGCACATTCCGGAAATCCTGGTTTCACCAATGTGCTTGGCCTTATAATTCCGTTTAACTCACACATTTGCTTATATTTTTTAACAAATTCACACATATATTCACACAAGAAACAGAACTGTCTCTTATATACGTATATAAAATAAAATGCTAATTTTCATTTTATGTCATTTTCAGAAATAAACGAAGTACTGCATGCTGTTTATGAGGGAAAACGTGACGCAGTCATGTTTTTTTTTTCTAGAATCCGCAATATCCAAATAAAACTCAAGTTTTTTTTAAAATAAATCGATATATGCAAGAGTGATGAAACTTAACGCGAACTAATTTCGATAACGCAGGAAATCACTAACGCTTTTAATTATCTACATGACTGATTAATGCGTTAAACGCCCCCCCAAAAAACTAAAAAAAAAATCTTGCAAGCATTAAAACGAAATAATTTGTCTAACATAAATAACATGCTATAGTTTGGTATAGGCCTAGAAATTAATCTTTTTTGTTTTTTCAAATGTTATTTTTGCATAGCTACACAAATTGCAATTTAATCTCGATTAAAATTTCCAATATCTTCCATGTGAAATCGTGACAAAAGTCTGCCTGAAAGCAAGGTTAACTTTAATCGATTTTCATTCAGGAAATTATGTCGACATTTTTTTGCTATGATAATTAATGAGTGATAAAAATTCAAGTATCCTCACTGCATGAGCCCAACGGGCCCAGATTACTTAGAAAAAATTTTAAATTTAAGCTGTATTACATTTCCAAAAATCGATCTGCACATTTTATCTCAAAAAGTTAGCAGATCCATTCTCCAATCTACAAAATGTTGACATTAAAATTGATAAAAATGCTTTAAATAACCTTATAGGGTATGAAGGACTGCATTTGCTAATGATATCCAAACTACTCTCGATATGCTTAGCTAATTTCTGACATTTAAATGGTTGACGAATTATTGCTAACGGTTTAATACGCCTACGCATCAAATTCTGCTTAAAAGTAAAACACTACAGAAATAAAAATCCATGAATTCTTAAGAAAAGGACATCTGTATTCAGTCATCCCACGCCTGTATCATTAAGGAGTGCTTCAGGATCTTTGTAACCTTTCTTTCTAGTTCTGTCTGTTCTGTCAAGACAGACCTGCATGATTTCGAGAGAGAATTACTTCCGTGTTATAACTGATTGCTTACTTAAAGGGGATTTTTTTCGTTGTTTATTTCGTAACTAATTGGTATAGATTTTTTCCGGCAATTTAGCTCTTTTCTTATAAAAGTAATGCTGAATCTGCAGAAATTTTATTTCTATTCTATTTATTATGCTGACCTTTCCTAAAGTGCAATGAGAATAATACAATTCAGCTGATCAGTGGAACATCAGCCATAAGCTTTCTTGCAGTTCCAATGCTTTATTTTATAAAAAAAATATAAGCGGCTGATGGCTAATGGCTAGTTTTTAGAAATAATGCATGAAGCATAATCTGTGGATTTCAAATGCATCTTTTACTTTTTATATAGTTGTAAAATGCATTTTGGTACCTGTATACTTTTTGATAAACTTTCCAGATGTAAACATGCAAAAAAAAAAAAGAAAATCGCTGTTTATTAAAAATTGCAATAAAAAACCCTCAATTGATGTCAAAAATTGTTTTAAGAAATATGATTAAACAGTTTAATTAACAAATAAAAAAATGAACAAAAACACGCACATGATTTTTTATATTTACGATAATATATAATGGACATGTCCCTAATTTCTTGATTAAAAAACTATTTCCCCAACAGTTATTTTCCTTATTAAATTATATATAATGATTTTTAATATGAAAAGTAGAGAGAAAAGTTAAAACTTAATCGAACGATAAGTTCAAAGGCTTCCACCTGGCATGCAGGAGTTGATACTATACAAAAAATGTCCTTGTTCTGCAGATTAAATTGATCACGAAAGATCTAAAACTTGAGAAAATTTCCATGGCTTAATCAAGAAGAAAATCCTTTTAAACCATGCAAACCAGAAGCCCATGCAATGATAACCCCCAAGCCCATTATAATTAAAAAAGGGGATTAGAACGTGTTTTGTAATACAATCCAATGAAAACACTGATGGTGCATGCACACGTGTATAGCCAGGTATAAAATTAAAAAAAAATCCCTGCATTTATGAAACCAATTTGACTATAGCATAATAATAATAAGCTAAGATTATAGCTTTATTATGGTCATGGTGGATTGAACTTAATCATCCTATTTAATATTATAACAATATAAGAAATGAATCTCTGTGCTTCTTATGTTCATGTAAATTTATTTTGTGAATCCATTAGTCATGAAATTGTTTAATTCGCTAATCCATCGCCTTTACAAACCAAATGCTAGTTTTTTTCCCAAGCTTATTAAAATTTATGCAAATAAGTTCCATAAAAACAACATAAAATTTCGCATATCTACGTGAACCATAAACACTTGGAAACAAATCAATATGCTGTCTAAGCCTAATGTATAGCCTGGTACTGCTTTGCAAATTAGAAACTGCGATAAGTCCCAGTCAATACAGCGTGCCAAAATTAAAAATTTACATTATCTATTTCTGATGAAACTAAATTACACCTGCATGTCAATTAGTGTCATAATTAATATTAAATAAGCGTTTCTATATGAAACCAGGTATGTGTTGAGTCATAACCTGGTCCTAGTATAATTTTTTTGGCAATTTTCCTCTTGAATGTATATAGAAAAAACAAATTTTAGAAGTGTGCTTTTGGCAGCAATTTACTGGGTTTTTTTCCCCATTGGGGCACCATGTACAAAACGGTCTACAAATTCACTGAACTCTGATACCATTCTAACCAAATTTGTTTTTATCTAATTATACTGTTTTGATAACAATATATACATATTCCAGCATTTTTCGTGTCGTTTTGGAAGTGCATGCAAAACACAAACATTCTTAAAACGTTGTGAAATGAAAAAGTTACCCTTAATTCCTCGTTTAGGAGCTCCTTAAACGAAAAGTGTCAATGTGAGCACATTTCGTAAAATTATCACAAAGGTTAATAATATTCATCGGATAACAATTAACTTAACATGCATTGAATTCAGTACCACACAGTGAGCAGAAACAATGAAATTGGGAGAAGGAGGAAAGGGGGGGGGGAGTTGGAGAAATTCAACAATCAGGAGGCATGCATTTGCCAACGTTGAGACTTGAGATCTAGAGATTAAAATGCTATAGTTATTTTATAATAACTTTATAATATGGCTATTTATATGCATACATGATATACATTTTCAGAGAAATGCATTTTAAGGAAAACATAAACGGCCATGCAATGAGTACTTCTTAATTATCAGAATTAAGCTGCTTCCAAGGTTTTCTTTTCAGTCCATTTTAATTATTTAGACATAAAACCTGAACAATAATCGTGATTCATTATGAAAGTCTAGATAGGAATGAATGGTGTGTTGGATGACTGTATATAGGCTTTATGTATATGTCGTTTTGTGCAGGAAAGAATTTCCAATAATACTAATACAATACAAGAATTATTTATGAGTTGCATGCATGTCCTATATGTTTTTGAGCCCATGAATTTGAACAAAGAGAATACTAAGCTTAAGACTTAAGTCTGTTTGACGTCAGAGAACGTTCAAACTGTAAAAGTAAGTAAAAAAAAAACAGATTTAAGAGATTTAATTAAAAAGCTATTTTGGAAAATTTAATTTCACTCATGGATCAAGCATGCAGGAAATTACACATCTAAAAGGAACGAAAAATATATAACCCTTATTTAAGCTACCTAAAAACAAAACTTCTGGACCATTCTGTATATAGTGTATATATAAGTTGTATATGTAAATTCTGCATTAAAATTAATTAAAATGGCATTTCCTCTCTCACTCTCGTGTGCAGCTTTTGCATTTATTAAAATTGCAATTTGTAATGCAAGAAGCGTTTACAGATGACTATATATATATATATATATATATATATATATATATAGGGCAAAGTATAGCTTCCAACCAATGTTGGTATTTTTCGTTCCTTTGGGGTAGGTTTACTTGATTAATTATTAACATAGCTCATAAAAATATTAATTCTCATCCTCTGCACGTTTATGTCAACAACGCTGGAAAACAGGATCATTGTTGCAAATGTCACACATGCAAATTTGTCATATACGAAATATGCTCGTATATATCTTGGCATAAAACACAGGATGGCAATGTATTTGTGCAAAAGCTGCAACCCAAACTGATAAATAGACATTTGCAGATAAACTAATTCCCAACAATTATTCTAACTTTTATCTCTAAAAACTGCATGCTTATACTTATATACGTATACACCACCAAAAAAAGCAATGTTTATAGCTTCCAATTGTAGAAATGCCTCTTATAAATTGCTATGGGCTTATGCAATGAGGAGCTTAAGGATTAAATTTTACTCTGTAAACAGTTATTTAATGTTTGCTTTGCCAAAATGTTAGAAATTGATTTAATACTTTTGTTAAATTGTTGGCCAAAATTTGATGAGCGTGTTAATACATAAAGCCTCGGTAAAATCTTTTATATAACATAAATCCTGTATTTAATTTGAACCTATACGTAAAATTGAAAAGATAATTATGTTATCTGCCACATTATAACCAATTTTAATTAATTTCTAACTTGACTTTTAACAGTCCCTTTAGAGAATTTTATGGCAGCATTCTACAAAGTGATTTGTAAAAAAGTTAAAGAAAAATATCCCAGACAGTATATGTGCACATTATATAGAAGTAGCAGATTATTTTCTCCTTAAAATCTTCCACAAAATTAATCAGCAGAAAAACTTCGATAAATTCTGCAGAAACAGATTTCTATAAATCTCTGTAGTATGGAAGTTTGCAAGATTTAATCAGAAACGAATTAAATCTGCACTTTGTGGAATGTTTTTAAATGAGAAACTAAGTGGAAAAGATTGCTAAGCAAAAATTGAGAAAGACACGAACGGAATTTTTATAATATATTTCTGAGCATCTGCATTGAATACGAGAATTCATAAGCATTCCAGCTTAGAAACAAAAAGAAAAAGAAGAGGAAATGCTTTTGTGGGGTGGATTTAATAATGAATTGCAAAATGCAGGATGCAGAGTCAATTGCAGTGAGATAGCACCCTATCCTTCATTGAATTTCAAATATGGTCGTCATTTTTTATCTTTTCATAACGAGGGCTATTTAAATGCAGGAGTCAAGCTCAAGTAGGCTGACACAATGCCATAGCCAAAATTATTTACGCATTCCCTTAAACAGAGACAGAAGACAATGTCTATAGTAATTTAAAGGGAAACAGACCTCAATTTGGATGTGACTTCATCAAAAAAAAAATAGTTTAACAAAATAAAAATATAAGTTCTTATCTCCTGAAATAGTTGACAACAGTTCATTAGTTATAATTAATAATTACGAGTAGAATAATGAAAATGTCAGTTTATGGAGGTTTATCTCACGTGAGGCCAATCTTTTTATTCTCTTCTTTTAACGATATTCGACCTTTTAGCATATTTTAATGTAATTCCGAAAAAAATTATTCAATAATAAATATTTGTTATCAATTTCGTTATTTTTTGTCAATACTAATAATTTTTATCTTGTAATTGCAATTGCATTAAATATCTACATAATATGAGGCAACAGACGTTGTTGCATGGTGCTAGTGGCTTATTATCATGATTGTTACACCCAACAGTGCACTCATGGGTAAACATGCGTCGAATTATCATAGAGAAATCAACAGAGAACCAAAGGAAACAGAAGACGGATGAGGGCAGATCTATTGTAAGGCTCCAAGGTTTACAATAGTCTGCAATATACAATTAACAATTGTAATTAGTGGTAACCGTGTTACATTAATGCTTCTGTAAACACATCCCACAATGCACCTCTTGTATTTTCTGTGTGTGTCAGGAAAAGCTAAAATTTTCACCTAAAATTAGTGGGGAAAAAAAAGAATAATTGCAAAAGCCGTTGCAAAATCAGCCCAATCTTTCCTGGATTTCTGCATTATGCATTTATAATACCCAGCAAACAAAACGTGACGAATCATTCATAATAATAGTCTCGTTATTTGCATAGTTGTTACCATTAAGAAGGACAAACTATTTTTGCCAATTACGACTAATTACTATCAAAGTCGTAAAAGTAAACAAGTCATGAGAAGGCTATTTATTTTATCATTAGCAAAGCATTAATATAAATGCACAAAGAAGTGTTTTCTATATCAGCTGGGAATTTGTATTTTATTAATAGACTGTGTTGCACCGTTGACTGTGGTGTGCTATACATCCTATTAAATGTCTTTGTATACAAATATAGTTTTCATTAAAAACAATATGGCACCAGAAGGTGAGCAATTATACCTAGATTTCGAGCCATTAAATTAATGCATTGCAACACTGCATGTCTGCATTAAAATAACACAACGGAAATAGACCTACAAATTGATTTTCGATCAAGTATTTATGAATTCCACGTAAAAGCCAACGAGTTCAATTACACTCTAACGTACACAAACAGAATATATATATAAGCTATTTTTAAAAGTCAGCCATCTGTCAAATTTTCCGTGACTGTAATTTAGTACATTGCATATTCATATCTTGTATGAGTCATTCATTGATGAGTCATTACATACAGGTAAACAGAGTAATCATGGTAAAGTCCCAATCTCCATGAAAGTGCACTTTTATTGTTGTTTCGGTTGCCATTGCACAGGTGAGTCATTTGTTGACCAATTGTTCCAATAGGTAGAAACAAGCTATAGCTTTTGAATTAAAAGGGAATCTGAACAAGCTTTTTCCCTGAAGTTTTTCCACTATTTTTTTCAAATGTATTGGTTGAAGGCATTCAGTTTTCCTGCTAAACTTTGTATCAGAACAATATTAAAAAATCGAGGTAATATTTAAATGCAAAAATCATTAGGCTTAAATACTCTGACCATGTCGTTATCGTCGCTCAACTGAGTAACTGAAGGTTTACTTTGATGTTTGCTAACCATGCGTTGCATGAATTTGTTAGCCAATGCAGCAAAACTTGCAACCTTTAACTTTGACCATGCTATACCTTAAAGTTAAGCCATAGATGTATAGGGTTATCTAAAAGTGCAACCTGTCCCAATGCAAAATGAGAACAAATGTGTCATCACTGTTCAAGAGTGGAATCCGCTAAAATCCAAAGACGTTGGGTGGGTTTGGATGGTTATGGCAGAAGCCAACATTCCAGCAATTACTCGAAGGTTCCAAAAAGATGCCATTATTTGTTAGTAAGCTGACTCGTATACGTATAATCGTATACAAAGTTTAGCAACTCAAGCAAAAATGTATTATGCCTTAAGAACAGTGCATCTATATATACTCCTTAAGGAATTCAGCACAAAATTACTAGAATGTGCGCATGTGTGCATGCATGGCAAGTATATAATCCTTGACATATACGTATACGATTTCATAAATAACAGCTTAGCATTTGCATAGATAATAAGATATTGTCATGTCTAGGCATATCTTATACATTTCGCATTATGAAACAATGCAAAATCTTTGCATTGGTTGCTTCCAGTTATAAGCTGTATAAATATCTATAGGGATAAATTGTTAAATTTATTTACAGTATATAGGCATCCTAACTGTGAAAATGGATTCTTGTAACATTAATTGTATTGAGAAAGTTTGAAAACTACATTTTAAACTTTTTCACTATACATTCTAGATCGCCTTGCATCTAAAAATAGGGCTGGGGGGGGAAGTGAAAGGTAATGGGTTGAAAATCTGTTTTTCAATCTAGAAGCATACTTTGAGAATGGAGGCAATACCAATATGTTTATTTAAATTGGAATAAATGAATTCCTCTTATATAGAGTATGCTTAAAAGATGCAAGCATGTATATTTCTATATACATGTATAGCTTTCTTACATTAAAATGTTGATTTATGATTGTGGTTTTAAAAGCATAAGCCAATAGAGTAGGCCTACATAATCGCCAGAGAATACAAACAACAGTGTGCTCGGGTGAAAAATGAGTTTCAGATGAACAACTATCAGAGTATAAAAAGGTACAACGTTAAAAAGGTGTTCATCCATGGACGCTATAGTTAACCATGCTACAGGAAATCACACCCGAAAGGTCATCACACATGAATAGGAGAGAAAAAACTTTGCAAGAAACTGACTCTGACATTATACACGTAGTACAAATCGATTAATCGATTCAGCCTATTTTCAACCAACCAGTAAACCTAGTTTAGGCCTGTGTCTATACAGTTCTGTATACAGTATATACGAGCGTATATGCGGCATATAGTCTTTTGCACCTTGCCACGTACGGTTGCTATGTCATGTCAAATAAAATGAAACAGACACGCCACCAAACAAAATGCTCATATATATTATAACACAATCCATGCCGCATGGAGTCGACCTTTTGTTATATATATTTGAAAACATGAAGGTATATATACGAAATTAGAAAAAATAAAACAAAAAGGGAGGAACTATAGACCAAATCAGGCTATAGACACCATATAGACACAAAGCAGTTAATAGAGAAATAACTACATCATTTATTACAGGGCGAAAATATTACTTTTATGAAGCTAGTCCATCAATTTTATATAATGTATACATGTATAGGTCCAATATATTATTATTTTCGTAATGTGCAATAAAATTTAACTCACATGACCCATCATAAAAGAAACAATTAATGAAGACGTTAAAATCAATAAAATTGTCTGTTGTGGCGATATCTTGCCATGACCTTTGCAGAATTAAAGGACATTAAACGTATCCAGATCTATAATATCGCCATTTAATAAAAGATACACATCTATAATGTAAATGCACAGGCGTAAACAATTAACTCAGCTCAATTTAGAGCATAGCTTTAATAAAAATATCTAAATAAAATACTTATCAAGAGTTAATATACCTTCTGAAATTGCAGTCAATAATTCGTTGACTGCATTATTTATTGCAATTGTATGCAAAAATCACTTTATATGATTATTTATTAGCTGGACGTCAAAGCAGATCTATGGTTTTAGGAAGGCCACTTTAGCATGCATATACCACATCCTCCAACAGCCCTCCCTATATATATATATATATATATATATATATGACATCATAAGGTGACAAAATGACTTTATTCCCTCATTCAACTGATATTTAATTAATATCATGATATTTAATGATATTTTTATGATATTTAATGATATTTATTTAATATCTGTTGTTAGTATACTGATGAGAAGTTTACCTTGCAATTGCTTTTATTCTATATTTAAGCTTATACACTTTCTTATTAAATTTAAGCAAGTATACAAAATTGGGCTGTCTTTCAAATTTAAACACAAGCTGATGTAGCTGCATCTGAATCCTGTCACTCCTGTCTCTGCAAACAACATGTCTTTTTTCAAAATGTAATGGTCAACATGTTTTAAAATATTTACAACATTAAATTACATTGATATTAAAGATGTTTTATGTTTAAATATGTACGGAAAAAAATATGACCACAACGTGAAACAAAGACCAAAGCTAATAAAAAATAAGGACTGAAAAAATAATATATCAATATAAATACAATGATGGTAAGTACCGTTTCATCCATTATAAAATCTACAGTGTGCAACTTCTTAAAGCCCGAGCCAGGTTAAAAATGTTGTTACCATGGTTTCAAAAGTTGTTTAATTTAATCCAAATTTGCATCTATGTAAATCAATATCTTTAGAAGCAAAATCATGACCCAATCGGGTCTTTTGCCCCATAACTTAGCCCCCACTG
>JAQIXP010000285.1:0-29431 GCA_034700285.1 Proteroiulus fuscus
TGTAAAATGGGAGGAGTTACCTGTCATAGTAAAATACAGCAGTCACTTTCATGAAACGCAAAACTGTAAAATTGTCATCTATCACCTATAAACTTGTCGACTTGTCGCACTTGTAAAGTTTCATGAAACAGGGCCCAGGCCAGATATTAATTTTCAGGCTGTCAAAATTTAAAAATGAACTTAAACACACTATTATTATTTAATATCAAAATATATGTAAACAAATTAATAAAAACCCAAATTTTTTCATGTCAACTCAGTGATGAAAGACCTCCCCCCCTTGTGACACATTATTTGTCAACTTTTTGCAATATTACCCACCCACCTAACTTATAGGAATTAGGGAACGTGAGGCAAGTGCTACCACCATTCTGCACCATGATCAGAACGTTGTTCAGCACCCTAAGGTGCTGTGGTGCAGTTTGTGAACTACTGAGGCTTACCATAACGTAAAATGTTAGAGAAAAAAATCGTTCAGCATAACCACGATAACCTAGTCACCAATTCACGAACAATCATAAAATATAAGTAGTGAAAATACATTCAAATAATTACATTTTGAAATAATTTGAAAATATATTAATTTTTATAATGGCACTTTGCCTAAAGTATACGACATGTCGATTGTTATTACATCAACTTGCAATAAAATTTATGCTGGAAATCACAAAAATACCTATAATGTAGTTAGGTGAAAATACCTACTGGGTAGATCATAAAAGTATACTAGTGATAAAGAAAACTACTGTGATGGTGACATTTTCTATTAATATGCACAAATAGTTAATTTTAAATTCTTGAAGAGTCAGTAAGTAACTCTGTAAAATGTTTAATGATAGCATCGTCATCCATGCTAATATTACCGACAGATGACCGAGTATCTGGGGACTTTTTCATCAATTTACCCTGCAATGAACCAATGTGATCCAAGCAAATATTGGTTACGAGCCCAAGAATGAGACAATGTAAATAAGATAATAAGGCTGCATCATCCCAGTCGTTTCTCTTAATTCGAAATAAACCATTTAAAGCATTACCCATGTAGAGTGGGCCGATATATGTATTTTTAGCCACATTAATTACAGAAATCATAGAATTTGGCAGTAGAGGAATATAATTAAACTCGTTTTGGTTATCAGGTATGCACAGGCCCACTAACCGAACATTGCTGAAATTCTTGGCTTTAAGACTGCCCGTGCACCAGGGCAAAACAGAGTTTGACCTGCCAGGTCCTCTTAGTGGCACAAAAATATCAAAAGCTTGGACCACAGACCTAACCAATTCTTCATGATAACTGTTTCCAACAATAATCACAGGCCTTCCAACAAGTAAAGAATAAAGTGCATGCGGAAAACTGGGAAATTTCTCAAACACAGAGGCGATACCATATCCTGAAACGCAAAAAAAAATATATGTGTTTGCATTGCTAGCATAATAGCAAGAAAATAAAGAATTTAAAAAAATTCCTACCTGGCTTGTCAGGCGTAAGAAATTCTAGATGACTTGCAAGTGAGCAACAGTGTGCTCCTTTCATCCCTGGCTTTGATTGGTCGTTAGTTTCAACTGGGGAAATATTTCGTTCTAACAAACCTTTTAGAAATGAATAAAAGATTTTTGAATATAAATAATAAGTGAAGAAACCTCATACTCTCATTAAATTGACAGGAACTTTACCGTTTGTTGGTTGCACGTCGGGTTCCAAGATGGGAGAAGGCTCTTGACTGTTCCGTAGTGACTCCAACACGGACCAATAACTGTCTTTTCCAGGGCTCTGAGACAAACCGCCCTCATCTCCAAAATGGCGCCAATTTACCAAGAGGTTTGGCCAAGAAACTCCATTAAAGAAGCTGCTATGATTCACTGGTGGTTTTGATTCTGGCACTATAAATTCCGGCTCCTCGTTTGCATCATCATAAATTTCACTTCCACTATCGCTTTCGTATTCGGATGGTCCAGACTGTAAACTAATGAAATAATTACACCACATGACACATCTATTGAGTATTAAATGAAGCACAAGCTTACTCAATGCTGCTAATTTTATTTGATGATGAGCAAGCCAACATGAATAGGGCTTCTAATTTTGCAATATTTTGATCAATATTTAAAGAGTCCTTTTCTGAATTGCTTTGTAGTAATTGTGGCTCGGTCGGTAAAACTGCATTAGCAATCACATGATTTCCAATTAAAATTTTTCCCTGGTCAGGCTCTATGTGTTAAAAGAAAACTGCCAATTACTGGAAATTATTTTGTTGTAGTAATTTTATTTTAAACTTTTGAATAAGTCGGAGATATACTGACCAAGAAATTTCAAATCTTCATTTTCCATATATAATATAACAGAATCTCGTTTGAAATACTGCCACAAGAAAAGATTGAGAGTTAGGCTAACTCCCGATATGAATTTAAGCATTCATTTTGAGAATAAATGTGTTAAATCAATTTCTAAACTAAACATATCAACCTTTTGCATTGAAATCATCAAATCTAAGCCAATAACTACTCCCCATGAGCACAATTCGAATATACTCCTCATTTCTGCATGTTTCACATCAGATATCAACGACTGAAGCTGTCATGATACAATCAATAACATGATTAAATTGTTTTAACTCTTAAATACAATAGTTAATTTAGTAAATAAAATGAAAGTATTGCAAATAAATTTCACACCTTGGGTGAATGCATTGGTGTCATCAAGACGAATGGTTTTATGAGCTGATAAAAATTAAGATTATGCAGTGATTTTATTTTTGTCTCAACTTTCCAAAAGAGTGCTGCAGCAGAAGCATCTTCCTAGGGGGAAAAATACATGTAATGAGAATACAAGAAAAAGCACAGGATTATATAATTGCAATTTCATTTTCTACCAACAAAGGGCGTTTTGCACTCAGCAGATGTTGTGCTTCAATGATGCTGTTTGCAAAATGATTGATTATGGACGTTTTATTGGTATTTTCCTCTCCTAAGATATTTACTGGACCCCGACATTTTTGCACATAGTCATCTTATAAAGAAAATCCAAAAATTCGGTAAATTGTCAATTTCCTTCTTTATTTATTAACACACAGACTAAAAAATTAACAAGGCTGATACCCTTTGCCAGCTGTAAATCTTCTAAATACTGTTCCAACTCTTGTAAAAATAGTCGCCTGTTTCCAAATTTTAAATATTTTGATATCTACAAAAGTAAATCGCTAGTTCATGTTATTTGTAATCGTGCCTTTTGGCTTAAACCAAATTAAAATTAATATTGCCTACTTCTAAAAAACGACTTCTAATGCATTCAAAATACTCCATCAGCTTTCTAAAAGCAAAAAATTAGTGATAACTAAAAGAAAAATAAATTGTTAAATTTTATGAACATAACAAATATATAAATAAGATAAAATAATAAATATATAAAAAAATAATTATTTCATGATAAAATAAATTTATAAATGTTACAGTTATTGATCAACAAAGCAGGGGCCTGCAAATACCGTTTATCCGTTGAAAAGTATGTGATGCAAAATGGACGAACAAACCCACGAGCAGATATATCATATAATATAAAGTAATCACCCTGTATTGAAAGTTTAAACAAAGTTTAAAAACCCTTACAAAATAACGTGTGTGCACAGCGACGTGTGAAAGTTCATGATAAGAAAAATAAACTTACAAATGCATGCAATCCATCTGCAACATTTGAAAGAATAACTTGTGTGTCTGATGAGAAAGCAAATGGGCCACTGTACAAAATTATTGATCATATTTTATAAATTCATTCATTAGCTAACAAGAGCGTTTTACCTATTTTATCTGATAAAAATGAAAGTAAAATTCTGCTTCTTTACCTATTTCCACTATGGTAATCAACAGACATGATTTTTTCAGCTAGGGTATTTAAATCAATGGAAGTATCCATGTGTTGTGGAATTGTAAACTAAATGTGAAAGAAAAATATCAAGTGTGCACTTAATATCACTAACTGTTTAACATATAGGCCTACCTAAGGTATAACCATATTTTGGTAACCTTAGACTTACAAAGATATTTTACTTTCTAAAATGTAGAACATGTATAGATCATCATATATACCGGTAAACTTACTTAAAATAGTTCCAAATTACTGTAGTCTCATTAAATTTATTAAATTAAAAATAAATTACCTCAATTTTATAATTATATGACAAACTATGCTATAACGCCCTTATTGTCATGTATACCATAGAATGTCAGACTAAAAATTTTTATAAATAATTCCTTAAACTGTACTTTCAGCAGGTCTTATTAAAGTTGTAGCAATTATAAAAAAAAATTGTTCAAAATTTAGATAAAATTGAAATAAGTAGTTCTGGAGAAAAGTTTGAATAATTGCAAAAATAAATTGAACAACATTTCAATATTCATAATTATATGCTTCATTGAGAGAAAAAGAAGGAATCAAGGAACCTTTCTTTAGTAACCTGGCATAGTTAACTTCAACATGAAGCAGTTGTACCAAAAAAAATTAACAGATGTCAAGCTTATCTTTGGTGGTTGACCTACGTTAATTGTGGAATATAAAGGTCATGCATGGGGGCATTTACATTTTGTACACAATAAGCTTTGTCCCACACAGACTGATCCCATCACACACAACCTAAACAGTGGGTATTTGCAATGATACCGTCATATATAGGGGCTATAGGTACGGTTGCCATAATTGCCAAGTAACGATACGGGACATATGAGAGGATGAGGGGGGGGGATAAAAAAAATAAAACAGAATAACAATAAAGTCCGTCATTTTGGGGGAGGCTAAGTGCTGCACCCAGAAATCCAGTAGAGAAGGGAAGGGGGGGGGGAGGGGGAAGAGGCCCTGACCAAAAAAAAAATGCTAAAAGATTTATGGACATAGATTTCAAAAATTAACTCAAAATTGCGCAGCAGGCGATTTTTTTTGCTCAAAAACAGTCAAAATGAGCTAAAAATCACCAAAAGGGGCAGCAATTCACCTCATTTTTTAAAATAATAATACTGGATAGGATTGCGAAATAGGGGACAATATGGGATACCCAGAAAATACAGGATAGGATAGCAAAATACGGTGACAGTCCCATAAATAGGGGACGTATGGCAACCCTAGCTATAGGAGATACTTGGATAATTTAATTGAGGGGTAGGGAGGGACCTCTCCTTCTCCACTAATTAATGTATTGGCATTGGCAATGGATTTAGTTTAAGGTTTAATCAATGAAATTTCCACTTACCAGAGGCTTAGGTCCTTCTATTTCAGAAACTTCACAGACAAGAATGAAGTCCTCAGTTGCAGGATTTTGCGTGTCAACACTTTTGCCAAATGAAGAAGTCTCACTTATATTAGAGGCCTCAGGTGACAACCACACCATAGCTTCGTTATGAAGGAAGGCATCACTGGACCTTCGGTCCCATGTTTGGCTATAGGCAGCCACTTCCACGTAGGCTCCATACATATTATTTTGCTCAATTTGGGCAGCGCGTTTCTAAAATATTTAAAAAAAAAGAATTTCAATTCATAGTTAATACATGGGTGTTAAAAGGCCTTAATTACCCATCGCCTAACCTTTGCCAGTTTTCTGCGGCAGTACCACGATATGATGGCCTGCATTGTTAACTCTCTTGTCATACACTACAGGCTAGCTATTTGCCAATACATGTGTATGGCCCTCCCAACGTGTACACAGTTTCACAGACAGTAATTTAAACAAATCATTAGTTTATTTACTTCACACGTACTATCAAAATTGTTAACCCTTGCCCAGAATTATCAGTAGAAAAATAGCCCCTCTTCCTCTCATAGTTGTTAAAGTGAAAGTTCCCTACACTAGCACTATAGGCTGCACTATCACACATTTCTTGTGTTTATAGAAGAGATTTAAAAGCATGACAGTGTTTGAGTTTCAAAATTAAATAAAGAAAATATAGAAAAATATACCTTTAAACTGTTGAACTTCAACTCACACTTCAAACTAATCCGCCATCTTGTCCATCTGTGTTTCCATGGCGACCCAAATGGCATTTTGACAACAACATCAACAAATGCTTTGATGAAGTGTATTTAATTTTTTTTACTTATAATGTTTTAAAATGAACTTGTTACTGTCTGAAATGTTAACTTGGGATATTATTTAAGCAGCCATATGGGAAAGTGCCTGTCTAAGCAAACAAAGTTTGTAAATTGAAAATAATCTCTTGTTCATGTATGCATGCATGTACATGTAATTTTGGTCCAAGATGTAATTAATATGTTTTTTCATAGAAGTATTTCAACTTATAACGAAATTATTATTTTAGAAAAGTTATTCTGGTTATGGTTGGCTTGGATAATGCTGGAAAAACAACCACAGCCAAAGGAATTGTGGGGGGTGAGCAAATGTATATATATAGTGCATATAATATATAATATAGTGCACATAATATTAAATATACTTATTATTTGTAGATTCTCCTGTGGATATTGCCCCAACATTAGGGTTTGCCTCATTTCACTTGAAGCATCAAAACTATGATGTTACTATTTACGACGTAGGTGGAAACAAGTCCATTCGGGGCATATGGAGAAATTATCTGGCCGAGGCGTTTGGCTTTATTTTTGTGATAGATGCAAGTGATATTTTGAGAGCTGAGGAATGCAGAGAAGTTTTGCATTCTCTGTTGAAAAATCCTGTGGTTTCAGGAAAACCATTTTTAATGTATGCAGGCTCAAGATCATTTTATTACTTTTATGGCCAGTCAGAATGTTACTGGTTAAGTACCGTATTATTTTCTAAAACACATGACATTATCTCTTGTTTATAGTTTGGCAAACAAACAAGATGTGGAAAATGCACTAGATGAAGTAGAAATTTGTGGACTACTCCAAATCGAACCAGTTGTGAATGAGGTTAAAAGTCGCACACGAGTGGTAAGTATGAAATATACCAAAGAGATTGAATCAAATTAAATACGGTACAATGGCCAGAATTCGGTAGTCGGAATGTTTCAATATTGATTGGTAGGAAACTTGCTCAGCTATAAATGTAAGCTCCAAGAAGCCAGATAGAGGAATTCAGACCGGGTTTCGTTGGCTGTTGGCCACAATCGGAGTCGATTTTGCCAGCCTTCAACTTAAAGTTGAGCAAGATGTTGCCATACAAAGAGAAGTGGAAGCCAGAGAAAAGTTAGAAAGGGAAGAAAGGATTAAAAAGTTACGGGAACAAAGGTTAGTCATTTTTTTTAGCTATAATATATTTATAACAAGAGCTTACAGTAGCTGTAACTAAAAATAGTAATTTATTAGAGATCAGCAGGAAGCTAGCCAAGATCAAAATAATGAAACGCCAAATGACTATGTCATTAAAGAAGATCCTTTTAGGCCAGTAAATGTTGTAGTGGTATGTTTAACTCTTTATTGTAAATCAGTACTTTTCAAATTTCAATATTATTTTCCTTAATACTTTTTAGAAAGCTCTCCATGAAAGAGAATCTCATAATAGTGAAAGGCATTATCATCATCAAAATGGTGTCATGAAATTGTCAAATATTCAAAGTGAAAAATTACCAGAATCTCGGACCATAAAAATTCAACCAGCTTTCGAGGATTCGGCAAGAGGAGAACGCCAGAATTCTTCAGATTCTACAAAAAGTGCCTGCGAACTAATTCGTGATATGCCATTTAATGACAAACACAATGATAAACCTAGTCATCCTTTGCAATTTTCAAATGAAACTACATTGCCTCCTGGCATAGTTAATGATCCCGATCAACATGAACTACTAGAAAAGCCTCTAATTTCTAGACAAAGCACAATTAATGATGATGATGGCTCGTTAGTCTTTGGGAGTAATCAATCACCCCTCCAATCTCCGCATAAAAATCAAACTGGTAAGTCTCTACCCGCACATTGAATGCAATTACTGCAAGTTCCTAATTTCTGTTAAATTTCGTTGCATGTGATTATCAACAGTTGAACTGGAAAGGACAACCAAGCCAAGAAAAAAGAAACTTTTTGCTCGAAATAACAAGACTGCTCCCAAACCAGAGGCAAATGGTGAACTACCGCCATTGGTAATCAAATCGGGAATGAAATCCGACAACCCAGTGCCTTGGATCAAGCCAACTCTGCCCAGCCTTTCCAATTCCCAAATGGACACTTTAGAAAGTGATAGTATGTTTACATTTCCTTGTAATGAATAAGTTTTGTTTTTAAAATTTATGAATGCTAAAATATTTCAACAATTCTTAGGTGATGTTAATGTCAATTGGAGTTTAGCTGAAGAATTAGATCATGGGAACGACTGAAAATGTAGTTTCTCTTCAGTTTTAATATGGTCGTGTGCTTCTTCTTTTATAAATGTATTTTGCGTCTGTTTTATATAAAAAAATTCGTTATAAATGATAGTTTCTTTTTTCTGTGGATATGTTTGTAGTCTTAAAAACAAACTTAACATTTGCTAGTTTAACATAAAATACTCACTTACTATGTTACGGTTGGAAACATGAAAAGCCTTTAACATCTTTCAAACACTTTGTACAAATCTGAGAGATTGGCAATTTGCAAAACTGCTCCATTTTTTAAATCTTCATTTGGTGGTTGAAACACCTTCCGAAATGCTGCATACAGGACATGTTCGGTTACCCACTTCCAGGATGTCTGCGGTTTGGACTTTCCTTCTTCAGAAATGCCTTCCTATAATTTTTAAAAATACATACTTTCAACTTTTTGAAATCACTTTTTGGGGGAAAGTTTCTTTTATTTATAATTAGGCTTACTTGCGTTGTGATTGGCATTTCGTCCTCATCAAATGCACCGCTGGTAACAAAAGCATAAAACCGACTAGTTACCAAACAAAATGTTTCGAAGCATTCTTTCTCGTTATCCCAGTCTACCTATGAGAAAAAATAGACATCTATATTTGTGATAACATTGAAAATATTTAATTTAGGTTCAATAATTTAATGCGCTGTCAAATCTTACTTCGGTTACGAGGCTTAAAATGAATATGGGAATCCTATCTAATTCTGGGAAGTAATTTTCTAACAGATATGGAATGCTGCACAATCTAGCTTCCTAAAATACAAATAGGATTCATGTTAATAGTAAATACAGGAAAAAAATGCAGAGTTAATATAGTTTCTCAACCTTGTCTATTTCAATGGAGAAATAATCTTTCAGCATTTCTGCTTTTGAAGTTAGTATGTCCACAATGGAACTGGCAAGTTTTTCTTTGGTACCGTAACTTTCCTCCCATCCCCCTTCATTACTGTCCAATGCTAGCATGGCCAAGTCGTATATACGAGCTGGTTCCTTTTAAAATTAAAAGTACAAAGCTTCAATTGGTGAGCGGCTTGAATATAGAATTTGTGATTTTCTGATACGCACTGATAATTTGATCAGACCAAAATTTCCAAAGTCCCGCAGCAAAATTTGGTAAAACAGTTGCTGACTACAAGAGAATTAAAAAAACGTTCCTAAAATTTTAAGGCTAATAACTTCCATTAGACATTTCATTCTGGTAAAACATTCACAATTTCTTGCCTTAGTTTGTGAGTGTTCATAAGATATAATTTGGTTTTGTATTGTATTAATGTGTGTTCTCGACTCACACAGCCAACAAACGTATGTTCACGGAATATTTGTTTTAATGCTGAAATGGAACAATTCCCAAATAATTAACTTGTATAAATAATAAGTTAGATTAATAAAATAACAACAAATATTTTCAATTAGTTTATTATCTACCTGGTTCACATGAATCTTCAATTTCTTTAAGTAAGGATAAGATGGAATTTAATCTGATCTCTCTTCGTCTCGGCGTATTTGTTAATGTGTGAGTATCTGGACTACATTATTTCAAGAAATTAATGTACAAAATTTAAGTAATTTTCAATCTTCTTCTTCAGAATTTGGCTAATTATTAATATACCGGGTTATTCATAAGTAACTGAACATAGAACCCCTTTAGCGTAGCTTTCCCCACGGCTGGCGTGTTTTGAGGGAAGCTGTTTCAGGGGTTAGTTTTACAAAGTGTTTCAAGAAGCTTCACAGAATATTGTATCAGTTAAAAATGGTATTATTCATGTAAAACATTTTAATCTACGATTTAGTATGGGTTTTATTTATTTAGAAATAATTTGTAAAATAATCTTTTGAAACAGCTTTCCCAGCAAAACATCAGCCACGTGGATGGAAAGCTACCTTTCAGGGGTTTTATGTTCAGTTATTTATGAATAACCTGGTATATTGATCAGTCTAAATTCAAACAAGATGTCAATTGATGATGATTTTCTAAACAATAGGCATTCAAAGAGACTAGATATGAATGCTCGACTTATTTTTCTTGCCTGACTTTTGTCTGGCAATTTAAAAAATATTATTTCATAGCTAAGTTTACATTTTGTGTGACTATGGAGGTCAGTAGCACTGACCTGCAAAGTATTAAACGTATAAATGTGATGCAAAAAACTAACTTCTCTCCCTAAAACAGGTTTAAAGATAAAATGCATTTCTGTTCTACAAAAGAAAAGGGTAAAAAGCCTGATGCAAAATCAACAAATCACTTACTGTGGTTGAACATCTGTTTTGGCAGGACTAGTATTCAGAGGGTAATCACATTTTGTTTGAGTACCAATAAAGGCATCTAGCTTCTGGTCCTTGCAATCAGTTCTCACCAAGTTACGATCATATACCTGCACTTTCTTACCACTCGCACCTTAAATTTAAAATTAATTGATTTAGGGAAGAAGGCCATTTCATGAAAAATGACACTTTGAAACGTGATTAAAATTTAACAAAAGAGGCCCAACCTTTATCATTATCTTGGGAATCTTTCAAAACTGGGGACTCATTTAGTGCTGGAAGAACAGTCTGTCGCCAAACCAGTATTTATGTTAATAATGCTAATCACCGAGGTTTTCACTGAGCAATTTAAATTCGATAATTCCTACCTGCAAGTACATTGACCTTGAATGGCTAGTATTCAATAGCTTGCTCTCAATGGTTCTCTGGATAGTTTCAATAATATTGCTTTCATGTAAAAAATGTACTTCCTGTTTAGTTGGGTGCACATTTACATCTATGTTTTGTGGAGCAATGTCTAAACTGAATTAAACATGTACTACTTGAATACTATTTGACATTTTCACCAATATTAACGACTATTTAGTTTATAATACCATGCAATAATGGATTTTTAATAATACTCACTAACCTAATGTAAATAAAAGGAAACTTGTGTTTTTGCAGATACGATGAATAAATGGCATCAACAGCTTTTCGAAGTGAGTTGGACTCGACTAATCGATCTAAAAAAAAAGATGGAAAACAATATCCAAGATTTTCTTTGTAAAAATTGATTTTAACTTTAAATAAAACCATCAACATACGATTAATGAACAGTATAAAAGTGGTTTTCTTGGTAGAGTAATTCGAGCTTGTAATAAAACCTTTTAATTTAAAATTTAGAGACTCATTTGTGCAACTTATCTCCAACACCTCTCTAAAAATTAAAACAACAAAATATTAGTGAGCGCTAACTTTATAATAGCTATTAATCGTAGAAATATTTCATAATTATATCACTATAGGAAATTAAATGTAATTTGAAAACACGAATAAGAAAATAATGAAAAACATGCTTATGGTATACCTCGCAACCTCATCACCAAAAATTATTCGAATATTTTCCTTAACATCTGAATTTGGCTTTGTCTTAATGCTCGACACGGCATCACCATGCTGCAGGAAGACAGAATTAGATAATTTAGGCCTAGTATATTAAAAACCATTCTGATAAAAATTTACCAACACTCAAGAGAAACTAGCCTTTTTTAGGCTGAAACCAACAATGGAATTATGAATAGCATAGCGACTGACAACTTCCGCAATTTTTGCATATTCACTGGCATGACTTTGAAATGCTTTCCTACGAAGTGGCACATTATAAAACAAGTCTTCTACCTAAAAATTTTAATATCATATAAGTTCTTGAGATTTAGTAATGTTAACTGAAGAGATTAAAGATTTCAAAGACTACCAAAATCACTGTTCCTTGATTGCCTGCACATGGTTTTGGTGGGCCTTTTGGCTTTCCATCGCTGTATGAAACTCTTTAGGCCAAACGAATACACATATTGCTTAATGCTTTCCTTGAATTTGTATACGATATACAATAAATGCGTCAATGATAGTTTCACTTACTGGTAGGCACATTTGCTTTCAGAAGTCTTGGTTGTGATCATGACATGAGCTATATGACTAATACTGGCTAGTGCTTCGCCTCGAAATCCATACGTCGCAATGCTTTGCAAATCTTCAAATTGTTGGAGTTTACTGGTAGTAAATCGCTCACATACAATATTTAAGTCTTCCGTCTGTAATTTTAAACTATATTGGAAGCCAACTAACAAGCTAAACAGGTATTTGATTTAAAAGTATGTCCATATACACAGATGCCAAGTTCTGGGGTAAAAGGGAGGGGGTGCTATAACCCATGAAACATTTTTGCTGAGGAGAAGTAACTGTATTGCCCTATTCCCCTCTCCATGACAATATTACATGTACCATTCTAAATATTTTGGTCAAGTATCTGCTTAGAAATACCAGAGGAGCAATTGCCCACCTTGGAACAGCATGATCATACATGAAAGTGTCATGGCGATTTAAACATATTGCTATCAGTATATACACAACAAATTAAGACGGAAAGTTTTATGCAAATTTGCAGACAAAACTTTTGTCTTAGTTCTCTTTGCCCCTTCCCCCAAGCCTTGACCCTAAACTCGGCACCCATATCTAGGCATATAATATAGAGCCTACCCTAATGCCACTTCCATCATCCTGAATTTGCAGTGACTTCAAACCACCTTCCTTAACAACAATCTGGATATTTTTGGCACCTGCATCTAAGCTAATGATGGATCATCGTTAAATCATGATCATAAAAATTTTTTAAGAACTACAATTGCACACAAGTTTCAAGTGAATAAATTACCAATTTTCAATTAATTCCTTTAAAGCGTTAGCAGGTCTCTGAATGACTTCACCAGCTGCAATCCTATTAATTACAGCTTCATCAAGCTTTTTGATTGCGTTAGGTACCATATTAATTTTCTAGTCTTTGACAATGCCACCTTTAAAAGACAAGTACAAGGTCTGTTGATGTTAGCTGCAATTAAACAGCAATATTACATTCTGATAGATATGATACATCATTTTAAAAAAGTTCAAAATGCATTAAACATTAATAATCATGATTTTCTTGGAGAGTGATTAAAAAAAGATCATCTTGCTTGGAGAATTAAAACATTGTAAGGTATTATTTTAGCTCTGGTACAGCATAATGCAAAGACTGATGATTATCTTGGGTCTACATAGAAATGACGCAAACTACCATGATGTACATGTATTGCAATAATACGTGATTAAAAATAGCAATTTATTGCAAAGGCAAATTCACCCTAAAGTGGTCCAAGTGCATTATAATTCACATGGACAGGTTGAATTTGTTCTCCAAATTATCCATTAGAAATGGCTAATAAGAATATTAAAGGATACGCTGGACAGTTTAAGAAATCATAGGAATAAGGAATTTTATAGACCTGCTTGCATGGGGGCCTGCAAGCACATCGTTACTATATACATGTAGATAATTTTACTCAGGGGGCAGGAGGGGGGTCCGTGTCGGGATAGTATTACCACATGTATTTTAAGACTTAAGATCTCGGGGGGGGGGGGAACTGGCCCCCTAAATCCCCCCTCCAAATGCACCTATGTGGCAGACGCATGTGTCTAGTCCCACCTTGAGATGAGCTTTTTGCTAGCCAGCCTACTTACTGTATGTGTATATGATCAGGGGCGCAGCCAGGATTTACAAATGAAGGAGGGGGGGGGGGGTGGAAACTCCCAATATTTTGGGGATTTTTACAAAAAAGAGGGCTTTTATCGGCAAAATTTTGGTTTGAGAGAGGGTTAATCCACCCCCCCCCCTTCCTTCGCTGCGCGCCGGTATATATTATGATAAGCAAGCTTAGCAAAAAGTTCATCTTGAGGTGTCAAGTGCCAAGACAAGAAGGGAGGAGCTCAGGAGGAGGATATGAGGATGTGAACACATGAATATGAGCCGGAATTGAGGCGTGGGGGCTTAATTGGTATCATTTCATTTACATTTTAGTGCATAGGTATTGCCTATAGAATATGGGCAGCCAAAACAGTTAGCAAGTTAGCAGGCTTACCTTATATTCCGAAGCGAAACTTGGTCAAGCCATGCGAGATTCTTTTGAGCATCGGGCGGGATTCGCTGCCTTTCGAGTCAGACGTTAGCTAGAGCCATCTGTGGGCAATTTATGCTTTCTTTCAGCTATGGCAAATGTGACAAGTGGTTTCTTGAAATTAGTAATTTATAGTAATTCTATACTAATTATTTATATGGGAATAATTAATTCTTCACAAGCATGGGATATAGAAGATTATGAGCTATTTGACCTTGTTGAAGAAATGAACAAAACGTTTTATGAAGTATTGGGTTTGGAAAAGGTATTTGCACGTCATCATGTCAAATAAAGCTGTATATAAATGAATGAGAGACAGATCATCAGATGATGTGAACTTAGTTGTCCGTATCATTTCCTGAAATTTGTTATTTTGTTTTTTAAATAGACAGCAAGTAGTAGTGAGATTAGAAAGCAATACTATAAAATGTCACTTAAACTTCATCCAGACCACAACCAGGACCCCAATGCGGAGCAGCAGTTTCGACAGGTGCTCAACAAAAATTGACGAGTCTCGCAATCATTATCAGTGCATTTTTACACTTATATTAGTTAGCATATCAGTTGGCAAAATTTCCACTACTACTACTATTTTTCATCCACAGCTTGTCAGTATCTCTGATGTGCTGCGAGACGAAAGCAAACGGAAAAAGTATGATAACATCTTAGAAAATGGCCTGCCAGACTGGAAACACGCAATATTTTACTATCGAAAAGTTCGCAAATTTGGTCTCCTGGAATTATGCACAATTTTGTTTGCTATAATTACCGTTGGTCAGTATATCGTATCGTGGGCGATATATTTGGAACGCAAATATGAAATGGTAGGCCTATTGTGTTATTTTTACCTTCTTTTTAAAGTACATAGCCTACATAATAATATTTTGAAACCCTTATTAGGAAGAAGTACTTTTTTCAAAACTAAAAAAGAAAGATAGAAAGTCTAAGAAAAGTAAACAAATGGGTGATGATACAAAGATGGAGATGATTTGTGAAGAAGTAATGAGTCAGCTACAGAAACCTCGGTAAAAATCCTTACAAAAAGAACAAAAATGTGAACAAACTTAATTTTTTTTGGTTATAATTAAGGCCCGGATTTCTTCTTTAATAGATTTCTAGATCTTCTTCCATTTGCCATGGTACGTGGCAGCATAACGTTTGTTATAAAAATCCCTCATGGCTACTCACTGATAAGACAAGAAGTTGAGACGTGGTACAATCGACCAAATCTGCCTTCTGAAGACAGCACTGACGTCGTGGGGGACGAAGAGCGGATTCGCAAGCCACGAAGAAAGCGCATCTTAGAAATTCCCACATCCACTTCGGAATGTATTCTAGAGTCTGTTGATGAACCAGCTTTGAACGATACTTCGGATGCCCAAATTGCAGACAAAGAGGAATCTCTAACGGTCCAAAACCAGTCTAAATACTGGACGGACGAAGATGTAGCTGCTTTGACAAAAGCAATGAACAAGTTCCCCAGCGGCATTCCTCAACGTTGGGAGAAAATAGCAAGTCAATTGAACAGAACGCTTCAAGATGTTACGTCCATGACAAAAACATTGAAAAGCGCAAATACTGCTCGTGTCGTGCCAGTTTCCCTTCAGGGGCTCACTGCTAGCAAACTGTCACATCATTCAGTGGATGTTGATGAACTTACGGAGCGAGAACCTCCATGTGCAGAAGAGGTCAACAATGATGCGTCTATAACAGATAGTAAAAACAGTAGGAAAGGATGTGATAGTGCAAACGAGCATAAACCAAGTGAATTACAAAGTAAGGCCAACATAGATATTTCATTGGCAATAAATGGAACAGGGGATTGCAGCGAAGAATTATGGACACAGGTACAACAGAAAGCGTTAGAATTGGCCCTTTCACACTTCCCACGTGGTGTGGACGACAGATGGGAGAAGGTAGCCAAATGCGTGCCAGACAAGTCAATGGTAAGTGTACGGAGACTAATTGGGAAATTGGATACAATCCAGCTGCATTGATAAACATAGCTGGAATTAAGTATAAAGTCCAGTTATGTTAACCATTGCATTTTAAAAAAAACCTTCTCTAAAGATTTGCTTTCCATTTCAGGAAGAATGTATGAGGAGGTATAAACGACTGGTTGAACTTGTTAAAAAGAAAAGACTAGGGACTGATAAATAATTATGAATTTCAGCAATTTTTACAGAATAAATGCTTATTTTGTGTTGAATAACTATCCTTGCACAGTTTTAAGAAATAATTTCTTTCAAAGGCAAATGACCCTTGATTGTTTAATTTATTAACCAGTTAAGGCAGCTTTACAACCAATGAATTGGATTTATCCTTTTAACTCAAAAGTACCAGGACAGGAGTATTTAAAGAACATTTAGTTTGTCATTCTGATAGCTATTAACATTTTTTAAATCTTGTTAAATGCAGCAATATCTACAGACTGAACAAAATCTTCAAATTCCTGAATTGTCTCTTGCAGCTCATCAATGCTGACCTAACTCAAAAAATGTAACAATAAATAAGTGCTTAAATTTCAAAATAAGTAATCAATTAAAGAATTGAGAAATATAACCAACCTTTTCATCTTCTACAGTGCACATGATCTGTAGTTTTTTAATTCCATAACCAACCGGGACTAATTTTGCTATAAAAACAATTTTATGATTAGTCAAAATGCATTACGCAAGTGTATATTGGTCAGTAACTTCTTTACAACACTTACAAGCACCCCATACGAGTCCATCACGGACGACCGCTCGAACTTTCTCTTCCATCATCTTCATGTCTGTTTCGTCATCCCAGGGTTTAACATCAAGAACAACGCTAGACTTTGCAATTGGGCCAGGTTTTTTAGCTTTCTTGTCCTGATAAGCTTTTAATCGTTCCTCTCTTAATTTGTCGGCTTCCGCATCCTAAAAAAATTATATTCAATAAGTTTACGACTGTCGCTGAAAAACTGTCTACTGAAAACAAGTAGCCTACATCCTCATCGGAGCCGAAAAGGTCTACATCGTCATCATCGGCAGCCGCTTGTTTTGCAGAGTTATTTGTGACAGATGGACTGGATGAATGGGCAGCAGGAAAACTGATATATAAATAAAATTGTAATTTATTTCTGTGCTGGAATATTTCTTAATTAAATTTCTAAGATTTCAAGACACCTTTTGCGCTCTTGATTGTATGAACTAATGTGGTTGTACCACCGCAGAGCATGTTGGAATTTTTGTGATGGAGCAGACTTTAAAGCTTCAAATATAGCTGTATCTGCTTGAGAGGGCAAATACCTGAAAATAAACACGGTGGAATAAAATTTGTTCAGGAATTAAAAACAACGAAGGTATTAAAGACAAGTTTATTCAAGAGGCTTCCCAATCAAGACAAGGGAATCCAGACTTGCAGATCAACTCGCATGCGGCAGATTTGCTACACGTGTCAGAGTTCATATACAAATATTTCAAAGAATACTCACCCTTCAATATAGCTTTTTGTTGAAAGAAACTCATTTAGAGCCTTAATCCCTTGTTCTGTTTTCAAATCACCGAACTGCATTTTGTAAAAGAAGGGAAATTATATTGAACTTGCACAAATTTCAAAACACAACTATCCTAAAAGGAAAACGACCTGAAAAGAACTTTCAATGTAGCCAGATTCTAATTCAAGGTACGCGTTTCATTACGCCTGAATTTCCCTAAAATGACGTTATTTTCCCTTAAAGGCTACGATTAACCGTGACCCCATGCGTCTGGTCACCGGTTAACCTATTTTCACAGTGGTGCAGACACTTGGAAACATTCAGAGTGATGTATATTTTCATATTTTCCCCAATTCTTTTAACATTTTTTACTCAATTATTATTGCATATTTGATATTAATAAATATGTCACTAGTAAATATGACTGGCTATGATAGTATTCATCTAACATTCATTATAATAATGCGAAGTTAGCAAAACGTGGAATCCACTGAAAAATGATAGGATTTTTTCATTTATTATGAATGAAGAAAACCGTCAACTGTGGATTTCAAGGGTTGTGTGCTTTTATGTTTAATGAATCCCTTATCTCTTACTTATGAAAGTAAGTAAAATCCTATTTTGCTGTTTCCTAAACATATGTTCATATAAATATTTTAGAAGATCTATAAATAGACAGCATGCTGCTCAATTTGCCATTCAAAAGGGCAGTGCCCACTGCTGCCTCTCGTATTATCACATCGCAATTAGGTAACTTAATTATTATAAATTGTGCCAATTAATGTCTTGTCAAACAACATGCCATGTTAATTTCGTTGCTTAATTACACAGTCAGAGGCACTGCAACGCAAGCGCCAAAGCAACCTGAGAAAATTGAAGTGTTTGTTGATGAAAAATCAATCTTGGTTGATCCTGGAACAACAGTTCTCCAGGTTAGCTACCTTTAAGAAAAGCTGTCCGATTGTTACGTAAAATCGGCATTTAAAAGTCATGGTAAATATATTTACCATGGTGTTCTTGTTACTATAGGCTGCAGCAATGGTTGGGGTTGAGATACCGAGGTTTTGCTACCATGACAGGCTTTCCATCGCTGGTAATTGCCGCATGTGTTTAGTTGAAGTGGAAAAATCTCTAAAAGTGGGTAATAAGTCAAGTTTTAATAAATGTAACTGCCGACTCCATACAAATCATAATTTTCTTAGCCTGTGGCAGCATGTGCAATGCCCGTCATGAAAGGCTGGCGCATTAAAACCAATTCCGAAATGAGCCGTAAAGCCAGAGAAGGCGTCATGGAATTCCTGCTGATGAATCACCCGCTGGATTGTCCAATTTGTGATCAGGGTGGCGAATGCGATCTGCAAGACCAGTCTATGGCATTCGGCAGTGACCGAAGCCGTTTCACCGATATTAGTTTTTCTGGAAAGAGGTAGAACGTCCGTATTCGATGAAAGTACGAAGTTTTCTAGTCATATTAATATTAATGAATCTGTAGAGCTGTTGAGGACAAAAACATTGGCCCACTTGTAAAAACGATCATGACGCGTTGCATTCACTGCACTCGGTGCGTCAGATTTGGCAACGAGATCGCCGGAATAAGCGATTTAGGAACGACGGGACGGGGTGGAGACATGCAAATTGGCACTTACGTGGAGAAAATGCTAATGTCCGAGTTATCCGGAAATATAATTGATATATGTCCTGTGGGAGCGTTAACATCTAAGCCATATTCATTCACCGCTCGTCCTTGGGAAACTAGGTATAATATTTGCTTTCTGTACAATGTCATCCAATCCGTTACAATTTGTTATGGCTTTGAATACTTGAAACCAGGAAAACTGACAGCATCGATGTGCTCGATGCAGTGGGTAGCAACATCGTGGTGACCCATCGCACTGGAGAAGTGTTACGAATTCTCCCACGCTTGCACGAAGTAATTGCTTATGCTAGAACCCCTTTAAATAGAAAATGGCATCATGATGCGCTAATAGTAGGGTACTGAGTTGAATTGAATATCTTTGATGATCATTCTTTCGTCGTGTAGGATATAAATGAGGAGTGGATATCTGACAAAACCAGATTTGCTTACGATGGACTTAAACGGCAACGCTTGACTACACCGATGGTAAAGGACAAATCTGGGACTTTGGTTCCCTGCGAATGGGAAGATGCGCTGGTGGTTACAGCCAAGCACATGCGTGGAGTTTCTGGGAATGAGATAGCCGCAATTGTTGGCGGCCTAGTGGATGCTGAAGTGAGCACCATCTTGGATCAAATTTTCAATGTTCGCCCCAACCGGTTAATATTTATGTTATATATTATCGCCTAGGCTTTGGTTGCTTTGAAAGACCTGGTTAATCGCCTGGACAGTGAAGGCCTCTGCACAGAAGAAACTTTCCCAATGGATGGCTCGGGAACTGATCTTCGCTCTAGCTATCTACTCAATTCTCGTATTTCTGGTGTAGAGGAGGCTGACGTCATCCTGTTAGTAGGCACAAACCCACGATACGAAGCACCTCTATTTAATGCTCGCATCCGAAAATGCTTCATACACAAAGAAATACAAGTGGGCGTTGTTGGTGGAAAAGTCGATCTTACATACGATTATCAAGTACATTTCTTGTATCATAATCAAGTAACTTTGTTGGCATTTTGATTATTGAAGCATTATGTAATGTGTTAATTTCTTAAACTGTAGCACCTTGGTGACAATCCAAGCATACTACAAGAACTGGCCAATGGCAAACATGCCTTCTACAAAGTATTAAAGGATGCCCAAAACCCTATGGTTGTCATAGGCAGTGTAGCCCTACAGCGAAAAGATGGGGCTGCCATATTTAATGCAGTTTCTCAATTGGCTCTAAATCTAAAAAAGCCTAATAGTCATTGGAGAGTTCTAAATATCCTGCAAAGGGTGAGCTGCAACAGAGCAAGGTTTCATATAATGTATATAATGCATGATTTCTACTAACTTTCTAAATAATAGGTGGCGAGCCAAGTGGCTGCTTTGGACTTAGGCTACAAACCAGGGGTTGAATATATACGTCAGAATCGTCCAAAGGTTCTTTATCTGTTGGGGGCAGACGAAGGCACTATCACAAGAGCGGATCTTCCCGATGATTGTCTGGTTATATATCAAGGTAAGAGTAGAAATATAGAATGAGGTCTGTAAGTCATGCAGCGCATATTTTCACCAATCATAGAAGAAAAAATTCAATACCTTGGTTTTTTTTTTAAATTCTACTAAGTACTATATGATTGCTCTGTAACTGAGTTGTTCGACTTATATAACCTCACATTATATGAAAATTTGTGGCAATGCCAAATGGCTGGCACCGGAAAGGATACAAGATTCTTAAATTAAAATTACAGGCCATCATGGAGATCATGGTGCAGAAATAGCAGATATCATTTTACCAGGAGCAGCTTACACTGAAAAGCAAGCAACGTATGTCAATACTGAAGGCCGTTCTCAACAAACGTTAGCTGCCATCACGCCTCCTGGATTTGCTCGGGACGACTGGAAAATTATAAGAGCTCTTTCAGAGGTTAGTTTTAATTCATTTTCAAAATAACAAATTGATAATTTATTCCCTGGCTATAAAAGTTTTTGTATTTTCAATCAGGTCGTCGGCCACAAGTTACCCTACGATAGCTTAAATGATATTCGGCAGCGACTGACCGAAGTTTCACCCAACCTCACTCGATATGGGGACGTTGAAGATTCAAATTATTTTGCCCAAGCTCAGGAATTGGCAAAAGTCAGTACTCGTTCCACTGCATTTTCAAGTCCTAAACGTTGATAAAGTAATCTTAATGATGGCATTGTTTTCTAGCTTGTGAAACAGCCCCTCGGAAACCAACCTTTAACACCCCTTCAGACGAGTCTAAAGGATTTCTACATGACGGATTCGATCAGTCGAGCTTCTCAGACTATGGCACACTGCGTTCAGGCCGTTAATCAGGAGCAAAAGACCCATAGTTTTTAAAGATTATTCCTAAGATTATTTGGCCTCTTTTAATTTGTAAAGTGAGTCACACTTCAACTATTCCTGTTGTAAATTATGTAAAACTAATTCAGTTTGTATAGAAAGTAGTATAAATTAAAGTGGCTGTAGTTGGTGAAGATCATTGCTGCTAAAATGAAAAGAAAAAAGATGCGCAATTGAGCCAGAGTAACGTTGTTACAACCCATTTTACTGTACTGTAACAATGCATGCTTATTGGGTGCAGTAGCACAACATCAACGAAGAACATACCACAGTTATATTTGCATATATATACATAATAATGGGTTTGTCATGCATGCAGACCGCATCTTTTCTAAAACTCAACACGTACATTTAAAAGTTTAAAGAGTATTTTGAGATTCCCCCACAAGATTGAATGTTCAAAGTCAATAAATACACCTCTTTGGAGTAGATTTTAAAATAGTGAAATCTGCTCTACATTTATTGCTAACCAATGTCTAGAGTAGGCATTAGTGTGCAGGACGGCAAGATGTAGATATGAATGGATCGGACAGATAATGATAGGCAGGATTTAGGCTAGTTCGATTTAGCCATGGTGCAATTCTGGAAGGATATAACTAATGTCGTCCCAGGGGTGACGGTAAAGGCCCTGTTTCAGTCTCTTTTGATCTAAGAAGTGACCTTTAGAAATAAAAATATTTGTTGATACTTAGACACAAAGAATACCGATGTCATTTGTGAAAAACTGAATAAAAAGCTTATTCGATGGATGGGTGTTGTTAGTTAATAATAAGCACAAACAAAAATAATTACCAATGAAGCCCATGCTTCGACCAAGAACGAATAAGCCATTGAGAGTACCAATTTCGATGTATTCTTGTGCTTCCTCTCTGCATAAATCAAGACCATATTTTTCGACTTAAAATTAATAAAATTTTCCAACTTGGCTCAAAGCAAGCATGTTTTTTGCATGAACACTAACCGAGTGAAACACCCACTGTAACGAAGCAAGTCCACCATTGCAACCCCGATAAATCCATCGACATTAAGAATTAGGTTAGGTTTCTGGAAAAAATAGGATTTAGATGATTAAAATTACGATTTCTTCTCAGAATTAATTTTCCAGAAACAAAAGTGACCTTAGAAGTGGTAATCTTCTCAACTTCACTGGCATAATCGAGGACGGGAGTGGAAGGAAAGTTCTCCTTTGCAAAATCATACAGAATTTTCACACGCATGTCAGGATTATTTATCTGAAAATACAAATTACGATGGTCAAAAAAGATTTCAATAAGGCTAATTTTACACGTAATTTTTATAAAATACATATAGACATTAAAAAGTCACAACTCACCGATTTAACACGGTGTCCTACACCCATGATTAGCTGCCCCTTCTGACGCATACTGTTCACAAACTCCATTGGGATCATGCCACTGTCGTAAGCTTCGCTGAACTGTTTAGCTGCTGCATCTAATGCGCCGCCAAATCTGTCACCCTAAATTTTTTAATACAATGCTCCTATGAAACATACTTTCAAAGTAGAGCTGGCTGCTCACATAGTTTTAATTTCAAAAACAGTTGTTTGTGCTTATTTTCATTCAAATTCTGAACTAACCAATAACTATTATTTCATGCAAGAGTTAAGCATCATTATATAGTATGCTTACGATTGTTAAAAGCCCGGACACGAGAGAAGAAATCAAATCTTTCCCAGCACGAGCGCACACAATCGTGTTGTGCGCTCCAGAGACGGCTGGTCCGTGATCGGCCGTAACCATCAGACACATTTCTATGAACTTGCACGCATATTTTGGCAGTCTTTTGAAAGTATAAGAAAGATGCTAGTATGTACTAGGCGATAATATAATAAGTAATCTGAAAGCGATAGAAGTTTCCAGTGCACCTGAACAGAACGATAAGTTCTAAACAGAGATAAACATATATACCTTCTCTGGAACCATAATAAACTCAGAACACCTCCGATGCCCATGTCTTCCTTGATGACGTCCGTAATTGGCATGCCAGCATATAAAAGCTCTTGGCCACGGTCATCGCAGATGGTAGACATGAAAGAAGCGGGTTTACGTATAAGACCGAGCTCCTAAAATACAAAGACAGATATACTTAAATAATATATACCAATATGTTTTTCAAGCTATTTCCCAAATGAATGAGCAATGCATACCCTAGCCCATGAGTAGTCCATTGGCACTGTAGGGGGAGGTACTTCAGCTCTAGGTACAATTACACCTGTCAGGACGAGATCAGTGTACACTTGACGAATAGTTTCCATGAGCTCATCAAAATTGGGTGGAACGTGTGCACCGGCCACCATCAATGCCTTGTTTTTAGCTACGGCGGTTTCGCTTTCGGCATTGGCGCAGGCTCCCGCATGTCCAAACTGTACTTCGGAAGTAAACATGCTGGCACACGTTCCAATGCACCAGGCGACTAGCGGCTTGGTAATCCGCTTCTCCTTGAGAGCCTGGCACACTTCGTATTCTTCCACTCCTCCAACCTAAAAAAGCACCCAAAATATATGGTAAAGATAGACCCAACATATAACTCGTAAATAAATCTTGATGAGTTCATTCAAAAGGACACTCACTTCACCAAGAAGAACAATCATTTTAACTTCGGGATTCGCTTGATAACGCATAATATGATCCATGAAAGTGGTTCCAGGATATCTGTTGGGCAATATTGAACATACAAAAAGCTATACTGTGACCAATTAGCTTGAGAAAGGCACTTAAATAACAGGTCAATAGATTATGTTCTGCTAACCTGTCCCCTCCAATAGCAACTCCCTCGTATACACCGTTGGTAGATCTGGATATAATGTTGTTCAGTTCGTTGGACATACCACCGGAGCGAGACACATAAGCCACGCTAAAATAGTTTTCAAACCAATTATTGAACAACATCACTAACATTTGGAACCATCTCTAAAAATCTAATTTTCCTCATACCTTCCAGGACGGTATAAACGAGACGATAAAATGTTGTCCATCATGCCACCGGTGTTACCAATTTTAAAGCACCCTGGCTTTATTCCACCCACGGTAGCAGGTCCAATGATAAAAACCCCTTTCTCCTTTGCTAACTTGTTCAGACGGCGGGTCATATTTTCTGGAATGCCTTCAGCAATTATGGCAATGGTACGAATCTAAGCCATTGAAGAAATTAATATGATTTCATTAAAAAAGATTCCATTATTTCATTTAAAAGCTCTGAAACATTTTCTTTCTACCTGAGGATACTGAAGTGTTTCAATCGTGCTCTCATAAGCTGAGCGAAGAGAAGCAAAACTGACCATAACATCTGCATCGGGATGTTTCTTCATAGCATCTCCCATATTCTTATAAACTGCATACAAATAGAATAAATAATCATTGTTAAAATTGCTAAACAGATTTCAACGATCATTATCCTCTAACTACAGAATAACTCATTCAAAATCTTCCCCATAAAGGCATTAACTGGAAACATGCCTTACCAAGCCCCACAAAAGAAAAAACAATGATATTCTCTGTATAACAACACTTTTTGTTGTTGTAAACTTTTATTGTTAATTTTAAGATAAATTTATTTATAAATATTTTTATTATATTCCCTTTCCCTTCCCCCTATTAATTATTTTCTTGGTAAAGACCTTGCCAATCCAGTTCAGTATTAACCTTGGATTTGTAAAGAATCTTTGGACCATGCATAATAAAGTTCAAGAAATCACAGTTATTTATTCAGTGTTAAAACTAATCTGGTCTGCTACGTAAATTTTTCAAAATTTTGCTACATATTATTTTACCAGAATAAAATAAAAATTTCCGTCACATCATAAAAAATGAATTCTTAAAAAAGTATTTGCCTACCTGGAATGAGAATTTCCTTATGACCCCAATAAAACTTCTGCCTGTGATCACCACCAAATGGATACACCATGCAAGCAACAGATGGTTCCTTGCGCGAGCACACAAAATCAAAATCTAGCGTGCTTTGAACGGCACGAGTTTGCATTCCCCACACAATAGCCTTCGTTTTCTAAAGGAATAAAAGGTCGTCAATATAGCTTCAGGTGTGACAGCAAAGTCATCAAAAAGAAAATAATGTGGATTTGAGATGGCTTACAATAGTGAAAAGCGCATCACTCTGTCCGATTCCTTCAGAAACGGAAGACGACACTCCTTTGGCAGCCTGGGAACTGTTTAAGAGTGAAGAACCTTTGCGTCCTGTTGCTGGAGATGCTTGCTTAAATGAAAATTAAATAAAAATATTTCAACGCCTTTAAATGCTTATTCAAATGTAAAAATAAAACAGGATTATAAGCTTACAGATGCCATGCCACCTGGCAACAGGAAGTTGGCAGTGGTCTGCTGGGGTTCGGGTTCCGGTGGCAAAGAGCGAATGCCCAGAGCCATACTGACAATGGCAGTCATATGCGTCTCGGGACCAAATACATGGATGGGAACGCATAGCGTTTGCCCTGTATTTAAAGTAATGATTATTGAACATGCACTTATCAGATAATGCTCTTCAAATGTGTGCCAGCTGTCGAAACGGCAACGAAAAATACGATAACTCACCAACTTCACGCATAACACGTAATCCCTCTTGGAAATTTGGTCCAGCACGGCGCACATAAATGCTAATACTGTGCTCCACAAGTCTGGGTTGGAATTCTTGCAAGGCTTTCACAATACCCTATTTAAGGATTTTTAAGTTTATAGCATTTTTTTCAAACCAACTATTAAAGATTTATACAATTTTCTTCCCAGAATGAAAAGAGCTTTTAGCACTGGTAGTTTATTTTATAGTGAAACCGAGCAAAATATCGACGTAAATATCCCACTACTGGCAATCACAAGTCAATGGATATTTACGCCATTATTTTGCTTGGTTACACTATAGCATGATTTTAAAGAACTTTTTTTCCCCAGAATACATTAAAAACTGTAATACATAAGATTTTCATTCTCAAACTATATTAATTTATAAAGAAATACCTTGTCGATAGATAAGTACTTTAGTTCTTAACACTCTATTTAAAAGTTAAAAGCTTATTTTGTTAATACTATAATAAAATACATTTGGTCTGATAATTTACATGTAGTTGGGATGACATTAAATTTTGGCGGTGCAAAAAATTAAGTAATGAGTAAATGGCCAAAGACAATAGATAAGGATTATTAAAGCTTGCAATGATTTGGAAGTATTTCTCATTATTGTGGAAATTAATAAGATACCGGTAATCTATTAAAATACTAGTTGAGATACCAGTTCACAACTGGCAACATAACTTCAATGTCCCATTCCTTTCTCCTTTTCTTGATATCTTTCCATGTTTACAGCATGGAAAAGGAAATTTTTGAAGAAATTTAATATTTTTCAGTTTGTAATCGTATGACTTGCAGTACCATCAGTACCATATCAAGGAAACACGTTAAGAGCGTTATTGTAGTTAGATATGAAGAATACAGGAATCGACAGAAACAATAGAAAATATAGAACGTCTGTGATTCATAACATACTCAAATTGTAGTTTACGTAAGTGTCTTAACTACTGACAAAGTTGTCATCATAAGAATATAAAATTAACAAAAACAACATGACCATATTTACCTTAAATGTAGCAGCAACATTTGTGAAATTGGCAATTCCACCGCCAATTATTAAAATTTTGCCTTTTGGATGTTTGATCTCTGTCATTAGACCCAAAATGGTTTTGGCATATTCATAGGTTTGTTGTTCGCTAGGTGCGCCGGAGTATTCACCATAGTTAGCCAGTTCAGAAGTTCCACCAAGTTCACAGATTGTATCACTATTTAAAAGTATAAAAACTTTTAGATGTGAATGAATGTCACAAATGTCAAAAGCTTCCACCACCTTAGTTATTAAAGCTCCTATTGTTATCTGAACCTGTAAATGACGGAAGCTCCTCCTCCTGCCACCATGGTCCAAATTCGGCCTTTCTTATTTAAAATTGTCAGTTTTAAAGAAGCGCCACTCTTTGCATCCAAATCGGCAATGTAGGCCTCCTAAAAATTGACCAAATTAGAAAAATATGAAAATCAAAAATGCAATTTCAAGTTGGGACGATTATCATGTGATATATTTGATTACAAATTACCTCAGGATATGCATCGCGACCGAAGGGTGGAGGATAATCGATATCACCCCATTTTTGCTTACAGAGGAATTCGGCAGTGGCATCTAATTTGGCAGCCAAATCCAAAATATACACTTGTCCACCAGTCACAACTGCAAAATTCAAAAACATTTATTCGAAAAATATATTACAAACATCCAATTTTGACATTTATACATAAAGGGTATTTAAACAGTATACTAACCCAAAGGATTAATCTCCAAGTAGGTGAAATACAGATCTACGTAGGCATCATATAGAGATTTTATAAAGTTGGCCACAACTCTTTAAAAACAAATAATGAAATTAAATCTTGGCATAAAACATAAACAACAACAAAACCTGTAGTATGTCATCATTACTTTTTCTTATCATTTGCAAGCTCTTTCAACAATACTGATGTGATTTTCTCAAGAGTAGGTTTTTCATCGATTGGAACTTCTAGCTTCACAGCCTATGGAATTTCATAAATTCTATTAGTTTTGAGAATAAGCCCGAGCCTTAATGAAGAAATTCTGGGAATTCAATTGCACATACTTTTTCATCGACATTGCCAACGTCCACGCCTCCCTCGTGATAAAATAAAATAGTATCGCCAAGTCGATGCGAAAAAATGCAAATATAAGCTTCATCATTCTGAAAATTAAAAAACAAGTTACGACATGTGCATTTGTATTTATACATTTTCGATTTTTTTTTCAGTAGGCCTAAGCACTTAATGTTAACAGACTTAATCAGTGTCAAATTTTTACCTGAGGATGTGGAACAAATGGTTCAATCAAGAACTGGCGCAGTTTTCCCCTTGATTTGCCAACCTAATTTGAGAACAATGCAATAAGAATAATTTTAATGTAAATTAATTTTAAGACAAGAAATCAGAAAATCAAAATTAAGTTATATCACCTCAACTTCTTTGTTCATACGTTCGTCTACCCATGTTTTAACTTCATCAAACCCAGCATTCACTTTTATTAATCCAAGTTTACCACGTCTTTTAATTAGCTGATCGGGCTTGACAACTAATTTCTATATTTAGAAATAAAATTTCAGTATATATTATAGGCCTATAGTTTATTTATGCTATAAGAAATATATTTAAGATATGACAATTATAATAAACAATTTATTGATAACTACTAGATTAAGGATTGATTAATTTTCTACAGCTTAAAATTACAGCCGATGGGAATACAGCAACCTTGCTCTCATTAAGAGTAGGCATATAACTTTGAACCCTGCATAAATTGAAGTCATATTTGATTAACAGTAACCATTTAATAATTCTTTGTAATGCTGAATTCTGAGAAAATCAAATTAACAAATTCTGAACGTATAGGCCTACTACTGCATATAGGTGTTTATATTCTAACCATGGTTTAAATAATTGTTTAAATGAAGCAAATTAATAATACTTGGCATTTGGTAGCCTACTAGAACATTTATTTGAAAGAAAATGACCTTGTGATTTTAAAAGCGCAATTTTACTGCGGGCTACATATGTATTAGATGAAGCAAGGGGAAAAGATTTTACACGAAATGAAATCCCAAGGTTGAGTGACGAAAGTCCCGAGCGTCAGCGAGGGCTTTCGTCACACAACCGA
>JAQIXP010000286.1:0-29358 GCA_034700285.1 Proteroiulus fuscus
TATCAATAAATTTGAGAATTTTTTTTTAAATTATTGAACTTTTAAATTGAATTTCAATGTCAAAAGGGACAAACGCCGTCTACGTGTATATGAAAGGAATTCTGAGCAAATGTCAATTATATATTACCAACAACATTCCCTTGGGAGATAAGAAATCGATCCAAACTATCATAACGTAGAAAATGTTGACAACAAGGGATCATGCAACTTGCACAAATTTAATTATAGTTAGGCACGTCGCCAAGCATTTAACATTAAAATAGTTAAATGCTGAATTTAGAGAGCCCTTCGGCTTAATTAAGCCCACAGAACAGCCTAAGGATCCGTTATAATGCCCCTATTTTGTAATGTTATCAAGCAAAAGCATACTTGAAAGCCTTCCTAATATTTTTAAACAGCAAAAGGAAATCATAGTCATTTTTGATAAGCATTTTACTCGAAAATAGCTTGTAACGTTTCTTCGTATGCAGCTGCATGTACTTTTTTTTAAAAAAGTTGATGTTTTTACCCCAAAACGTTTAAAACATTACTTACAATTAGAAATACGGAGAATTTTACCCTGAAGAGCATGGAAGCTATCAATGATTGCCCACTTCTAGGGGCAATTTAAATCACGACATTCCATTCAGTGTTTAAAAATTCATTTGACCATGATTTTAGCTTTTGTTTCAATTTTTTTTTGAAAAAGATTAATTAACACGTTAACCAGATTTCCCCGTGCATCATAATTTTTTAATGAGGAAATTCATTTTAATGAGAAAAAAATATTCCTTTCTTTGCTGCTATTGATAGAAAGTCAAAGTGAAAGTGGTTTTTAGACTTCAGTACGAGTGAGTTCAGCTGAACTCAAAGGCTTCATATGAATAATGAATTCCAAATAAATTAATTAATAAATAAATTAAATAATTTAATTACATTTAAAATAGTTTAATATTTTTTAAACTACCTTTGCTTTTTCCATTATTAATCTCCTTTAATAAAACCATCAAACTACAATGTACCTACAAGTAATATAAAAACGTGAGTGAAATTCCTAATCAAACTATATATAATACATGTATATCAAATGTTGGAGGTGGGATACTTATTTGATACATAATTGAATTGCTTTTAAAGTAATTTATTCTAATTAAATTACTTTGAAAACAATTACCTCAAAGGAAGTGGAGAACCTGATTTCAACAAAAATTATTATCTATTGCAGAACCATGCACGCAGCTCAGGTGTAAAAGCTGAACAATACTAGGCCTACTTGGCATTTTTTGTCCGATCTTATTTGGAACCGCCGAACAGTGTATAGATTATTATTAATAGACTATAACCTCCTCCATTAGCCTCTATGGTAAGATATTTATACACATGTATTCCAAGCAACCCTCCCCCCTCCCGGACATTTTAAATGTACTACTGAAATGTAACTATTATCCATAAATTCAAATTAATTGTATACATGTATGAACATTTATATAACTGTCAAATCGCCACGCATGGCCAATACTTTACATTTCGTTTGCAACTGCATATGAAATAAATGAAATTATTGGCGTGCTAAATACGAGACTTAAGTGGAAAATACCAAGCCATAAACATGATGCCAGCTAGGATGTAATTAACAAAATAATTTAATTAAAAACGTGAAGAGACTTCTTTTGTAAATGAGTACATGTATATACCACACGACTTCACTCTCATAAAGTGCATTAATCTAGAAAAAAAATCCTTCCATGTAAAAATCGGGGAGGAGAAGGGGGGGATGAATGCCATAAATAGCATGGCTTCGTTTAATAGGGTTAGTGGCCGATTTCCTCCCAGCGCATGCTGATTTTGCTGCCAAAAAGCAACCAATTCTAATAAAATCATTGAATTAATAATTGTTGACGTTAATGCTATATCCAGAGGCAATGGAATTGGTTTGCTTTAGTCTGCAATGCATTCCCATACAAGAGAAGCGCCATCATGCAATGTTGGTTAATTAAAGAACAAAATCAGGGCAATTTTCATTACCTGGTATACGAATATAATTCAAACAACTTCACAATGAATGTTAAAATTTGAATGGATTTTGTTATACTAACAGGTTACTTATAGATGATTACATATTTTAAGACAAATGAGAAAAATTGGACATTTTTACTTATATTTCGACAATTATTTTGTCAAAATTTCATGTACATTGGTATACTAGCTGGGTAAGTCGAACATGCCTAATTTAAAGCTTAATTGATAGCTAAATGTATTCCATTTGCAATGAATCCAATGATATATTATATGTGTGGTTGTAAACTGCACTATTCCGTGATGAATTTTAGTATTATATGGTCAGTGCAAACACAATAGCATAAGTTGCATAACATGCAAATCTTCATTTCATTATGCACTGATCACGGAAAGCCCTGAAACATATAGCTTTCATTTTAATCTCCCTACTTCAAGCTATAATATTATAAAAGGTGGATTCAATTTAATACTTTAATTCAGTGAATGAATTGTTCAACTACTTATCAAGCGAAACAATTACTGAAGTTGACTTCACTCCAGAATGCAATTCTTCCTGCAGTAAAACTGCAATAAATGTGCAGCCAGATTGTTGGATTTTAACAATTGTATAAAACACACTGCAATAAAACTGCATTTCAGAAAAAATAATCTTATTTCTTGGAATGCAAATTTACCTCAGTTGTGGTACATATAAGAATTAAAAAATATGGCAGCGAATTTTTTGCAGCTTATAGACATTTGCAGATTGCACTTCACTACAATATTACTGCAGTACTTTTTTCACTGGGTAGACCGATTTACTATTACCGATTATTATAGAGTAAGTACCGCGTTAATAACGACACTTAATTTGGGATTAGTTAATGCACAAATATATCCAAGCATCCAATAAAGAGATCCACGATAAGTTGCCTAGCAACAAGCACTTAAATTAGCACATCATTGTTCTATACCCGGATACCATCTCTGTCTCGATTCCTAACATGAACGGGGTTATAGAGAAAGGCATAGTAGCTCAACAAAAGCATTTTAAATATAAAAATGTTCGTATAAAGCGCAATTAGCAGCAAAATCATCAAGGCTATAAATTTCAATATCTGGACCCAATATGAAATGTTTTTGCACTTGTATGCTTAGACCATATAAATATTAGAGCATTATTTATATGCTCTAAGCTTGTATGACACTGAGGAGTGTGAATATATATGAACAAAGGCGTATTTTATTTGTTTTTTATCGTCTGCGAGGCAGATCATGAAATGTTCGGCGGCCTACCCAAACTGGCTTTGCAACCTCCCCCTTCCCCCAAACTAACAATTTTGTTCAAAATGACGTCCTAATTTCAAGTCCAAAAAGTCCAAAAACACGACCTAAAAGTGACTGCCAAATGTTCCACCATCCAGTCTGCCACCATCACTCGTTATTTCGTTGTGCATCGAGACTTCGACCGTCTCACATGTTAAGTGTCATCCAAGATGACATGAGAAAGGTCGTTTAGAATAATATTATCTTCCGATTGTATGTATGGCCCTGGAGCGGAGCCGTCAAAGGACAGGCCACGTCATTTGACGTACGTCTAAACGGCCGACAAGCATCTGCAGCCAAAAATCACATTCAAATCTCGCTCCAAATAAAATTAAAAATGAGCCTTGCAGTTCCCAAAATGCAACATAAATAAACAAGAAACGTCAGTTCATGCCCCCATGTCTCTATTGTCATGATGCTCTGCATTTTTCTCTGTGACTTGTTTTGAGTTACCAGATATTCCTGCAATCATATGACCCCCCCCCCCGTCTGTGTGACCCAATTATAATAATACACAAACATGCGACTAGTTGCTCTAATCAGGTACTGTACCGAAAACAACACCTGATAGCTCAGGTTGCAAAGTTATATGAATTCGCTTCTTCATTTTGCATTTTCTTTATATATTCTCAAAGTGGAGGAAAAGACAGCTGTTACAACATGCTACAGTGTGTAGCAGCTGGGCATGAAATTGTGGCTCTTGCCCATTTAAAACCAAAGGATCACATAGGTAAAAAAAACTAGTTGTAATAGTACTATGTGAACTTATCATAATAAATTTTAGACTCAAAACTCCTTCTTCAAGAGAACTGCTCAATATTAGGCTATACAAGTAGAGTAGGCCTACACCCCATTCGATTTGGGAGACCTGGGTTTCACTGTCAAAGTATTTATCCTTCTATTTTCCATGCCATTACGGTAGCTTTACGGTACTATAGGCTATACTCAGAGATTATCAAACATACGATAATCTCTGCTATACTACAGCAATAAGCTTGTACAGTAAATTTTATGCTAAAATGCTAAAAACACCTCGGCAATGACAGCACAGCGCTTAACTGCCCCAAGAAGGTTACAAAAAAACTGACTCCGTAAACAGTTACAAAAATCTATATAAATACAAAAACTTTTGTTCTTACCTTGGGTTGTAGATAATCAACTCAAGTACCAGGTCCATGAAAATACTTCGAACTTTAACACTCGTAGACTCAATAATTCCTTCAAAAATTACTATTCTGACAATGTCACACATTCCTCTTATTTCAAGTGAGAATCCACCCAATTCATGATCGAATCTATAAACAAAAATAAAATTTTAAGAATTAATCTTTCGGCGTGTTAAAATGTAATGGCAAATTCAGGATATAATGTTATATATAATAATAACACAAATGCATTTAAAAATTTACACTGGCGTGACATTATTAATAGATGAACTGGACAGCTACATGTATCAAAGTGTGGGTCACGATGCCATGAAACTATACTCAAAAGCTCTAAACCTGCCAATGTATCAAAGTGAAACCGAAGGCCTCAATTTATGCAAGGGAAAAGATTATGTGCAGACATTAGGGGACGAAGTGGAAGATCTCTATTCTTTGCTTCAGAAAGTTAAAGTAGGAATTCGTAATCCAAAATTCAGTATTTCTGCTCTGGTTTTCATCATTTGCCCACATACTGTTTTACAGGTGACTGAAAACATTGAGGGGATTTCAGTTGGCGCAATTTTATCCAATTATCAGCGGGTCAGAGTTGAAAATGTGTAAGGAAACAAATTCTCATTTTCAGAAATATCAGATCGCAGTTATCTAGTAATTTTTAGGCTGTGTTGTATTGGATGCTCAGATTTTTTTTCAAAAAGCTAACAGTAAAAAACTGGAATTTAGATGTGCGAGGTTGGGCCTAACGGCTTATGCATATTTATGGAGACGAAATCAAGTGGAACTGCTTTCTGAAATGATAGCGTGTAATATACGGGCCATTCTAATAAAAGTGGCAGCTCTCGGTAATTCAAATTTCCAAAATTTATTTTTACTGCTACCTGGTACCTGAAATTTTTATGACCAAAATACTACAAATTAACAGGACTGCAACCAGAATCGCATTTAGGCAAGGATATCTCAGAAATATTTCCACATCTTATTGAAATGGTGCGTATATGCAAACATTAGTTCGAATTAAGCATGGTGAGCATCATCATTTTCTTGTAGCAAAAGAAATATGGATTGAATGTCTGCGGGGAAGGAGGCGAATATGAAACCTTCACGCTGGACTGTCCACTTTTTAGGGAAAAAATTGTCATGTAAGTCACACACTATATGTATTCAGTAGTATTGGCACAGGTTATTATTCTAGCAAATAATTATTAACTGTCCAAAGTTATTCTACAGAGATGAACAGGAGACACTGGGAGATTCTCAAGATGCTTTTGCACAAGTTGGTTATATAAAATTTCAAAATATACATTTGGAACCAAAGTTAGGAGTAAGGCATATGCAATATATTCAGCTAAGGAACTAGCCAACATTGGAACTGAATAACTTATTTATCGCTTCTTCATTAATCCAGCTCCAGATACAGTCACAGCAAGATAGGATAAAGGAAGCAGGGATATGTGGGCCGAGTTATTTCCTGTTCGACTTGGATATCGATTATACTACTAAAGCTACCGTTGATCTTAATTTGGAGACGGCAAAATGTTTAACTAGTTTGGAAAGGTTCTACTCAAATTCACCTTACAATTTCATTAAGTGCAAATCTGGATGGTTTTGGGTGTCAGAGTGTGTGGCCACCTCGGAAGATTCAACCGAGAAAATGAAGCATGCATTACAGTTGTTAGAAAGCAAGCTTGCAGCGAATGAACTTTCCATATCAGATTTGGTTTCCATTCAACTATACGTAAAGGATATGAGCGAATTTGCTAATCTGAATAGTGCCTACAAGTTATTTTTCAGTCTTAATCCACCCAGCAGGTGAGAAACCAAAGTATTTCACTTTAATCTTTTCTAGATTTGAGAACCTTTCTATGACTTCTTTAGCTTTTATCCTAAAAGTAATGCATGAATTGTCCAAATCCGTAATCCTGGACTTGAATAATCTCAATTTTTCCCTGTTTGCTATATTTCTTTAAGAGTTTGTGTTGAAGTTCCGCTGCCAGATAATGTGCAGTTTGTAATGCATAGCACAGGATTCAAAAATCATTCAGAAAATAGTGGGAATACGGAATCATCGGTTAATCATATGCACGTTCAGAGTGTATCTCACTGGGCCCCTGCTAACATTGGTCCATACAGTCAAGCAGTGCAGGTATGATTAATATACTTGCTTTGTATGTCTGAATTTCCCTTTTAAGACAACTGTTTGCACCATTTGAAAAACTATCACCATTAAACAGTGTACTCTCTATTGAATTGTCCTTGAGTAAAGGTAGAAGATTTTATTTACGTGGCTGGGCAGATAGGACTAATCCCATCAACCATGGAAATGATTGGTGGAGGAATCGTACCCGAAAGCAGGTTATCGTTACGTCACATACTGAGGGTATTACAAGCCATGGATGCACACTGCACCTTGGACAATGTATTATTTTGCGTATGCTATGTGACCCATCAGCAGTTCATTGCCACGGCTCGGGAAGAATGGTCTAAAGTTCATAAGTGTGGAAATGAAAATAGTTTGGCACTGAACTGTGTGGTCGTTCCAGGATTACCCAGAGGGGCTCTAGTCGAGTGGCAAGTTGTTGCTCACTGCGGACTTCAGGAAAATTGGACGTGTGAGTTTACCATAGAGTAATCACTCAACTTTTCCTATCATGTCTATCACGAATATATGTTTTTGTTTTTCTTTAAGGGAACCTCCCAGACGTGCACCTAATTGCTGAACTTTCAGTTGAAACCACACTTGGGCAGTTTAATGATATGGGGATTATGATAGCACGGTGTTGTGAGTCAACCATTCAGTTTCCCAACTTAATCTTTCACAAAAATATATTTTCTAAATGAGGAATTCATGACTTTAGCAACTGTTGATAATGACCTGGTACAGGAAGACACACTTGGCAAGATATTTGCTTACCTAACAGGATTGATGCAAACATCCCGTGCTGCTACATTCCATTTTCAAGTGTATTACTCGATCACGAGAACAAGTTGGAATCATCTGCAAAATGGTAAACGTTTTTAGTTTTAATGTTAAGCAACAATTCATGCCACTAAATGGTTCTTGTAGGCAAAAGTTAAGGCCTTAAAATAAAAAAAAAAAAATTCTGATTTATATGCTTAAATTTTTGTGCAAACGACATTATATCTACAAGAAGCATTTATTTTTTAAAATTCAAATTCCAGTTTTCATGGGTTAGTAATAATTTTAACGTTTACTGGCTTTTTTCTTTTGTGTAGCCTGGAAGAAAATGCCACTACAAAATGCTGGCATCAGTTTGATACCAGTTTTAAATAATGAAACAAGCGCATCCGTTCTGTGTATATTTGCTAGATTCTTTTGATATTTCAATATTTGTATTGTGAATTAATAAAATTGCTTGAAATATTTCCTCTGATTAAATTAGAACAAGCTTGCACTTATATTAAATAATAAAATGGCAATTCATCGCCTTCCTCATTCTACCTAGATGTTGGAACAAAATCATTTCGCTTCAACTGTTATGTGTGTCTATTTTTTTTTGCAATTCAACTCAGTACCCTACGATCAGCATATAATTAGCATATATATTTTTACCATTTCGGGCTATGAAGCATAATCACAACGTTTGCAGGTAATACAAGCACCAATGATGGCTCAACTAGATTTCTAAAGTTTATTCAAACAAATGATAAGTTACATAATTATAATGTTAAATCTATGATAATTTTCCGATAGCAAAGGCAATATTACTCGGTAGTTCAAAAACTTAACTTAGATAAACAATGATTAAATGAAGCAAATGTAAAACTACATAATCAATTAGCTAATTATAAATGTCTTTGCATAATATTTCATCTTTTGGCTTTGCCATATAATTCATTAAAAAAGTCATCCAAACAATATTGTTAAAATATCAATTGGATTTGGTGATAGTACTGTCCTTACCAAACCCAAGGCCTTGGTATTTTGGTCTCATAAAGGCCAACACAGGAGTTTTAATACTATCAGGATTGACTCCGAGTCCCGAACCCGGTTCCCAACCCATATTACGCAGCATCTGGTTGCCGAGGTTGTCATCAGGTATCGGCTCTGCCGCATCCCCCTGGCCTATGGCAATAAAAAATAAAATTTTGTTTGCCGTTTTTGTCAACCCCAATGCAGTTTTTTTTAGAATTAGCATTCAAAGATTTTAAAAATCTAAGCCATTACACCACACCAATAGAAGAATGAATACTAACAAAGTAATTTTTGCAAAATTTAAATACTCAAAAATTGTTAAGGCGGCAAATTCAGATTTAGTAGAGAATACTAGCAATTTAGAAAACGGGGAAGTAACCACTACAGCACGTGCCAACTACTACTATTCATGCTCATATGGTCATTATGATGACATTATTTTTGACAAACAACACAATAAATCAATCCAGTATTGTCAAGTAAAGCATTGCAGGCCAAATCCCAAGATTTTGTTAGTAAAGAAAATTACCGGCAAATTTCAAGCACTGACCTGTAATTTCTGGACTAGCTGGAGGTGTTTTGCGCCTTCTTTTAATGTCGTTGGCTGCAGTCCAACCCCAAAGATTATTCACTCCACACTTTTCGACGCTGATAGCTTGAGTTGTATTTCTGAAAAAAATGTTTAAAGCTTAATAAAACTAATGGAACAGACCTTAATAACTAAAAAAAATCAACAGCTGATACAATAGTGGCATAAAAGGGTTGCAAATCATAGTCAGTTTATGATTTATGTGCAGGAAGTTAACACATAATTACGAGAAATACGTTAGATGCTTGTAATTATCTCGAGACAAAAGGTATATAAAACATAGAATACCTCGTTTTGGTCAATACTGGACACTTGTTTTTCTTCGAGCCTTCACTGTGCATGTTTAAAGAATAAAGTGATGCTAGGTGATTCAGCTATATTTATTATAAAACACAATAAAATCTTCAAAGTTAGTAAAATTGTATAGACTGTATATCATCATGGTTAGGATCACATTTATACATACTTGGTGCATTTCTGTCTTTCTCATGTGGTACAACCGCAACCTAACCAAAAATAAAAAAGAATTACAAAAAATAAAAAACAATATACCTAAAGTTCTAAGGAATGGTCATTATTATAATCGAGCATGATACGAACTCATTTTGTTCTGGATCTTGTAAAAACTTTGAGATCTTTTCATTAACAGAGGAAACGATGGAAAAACCTGGCCTCTGAAAACATTTCAATTGGGTTTCAATAAAACTTCACAAATAAAGAGGGTACATGTTTTGCAAGAGGGTCATGTCTTGCAGAGAAATTTGTTTTATGTTTATGTTTTACTTAAACTTACTCTGTCCCGCAAGCGTCTTCTACCAGCACGAATTTCCCTTCCAGGCTATTGAAAATAAAAATTAACAATAAGAGTTTATTCCCACCTCGTAATTTAGCATGAACTAATAATATGGTAACAAACCACACTGGGCAATTGGCAAACTCTTGCTTTAAAGGCCTGTTGTGCTTCGTAAGACATGTGGGGGAAACTACCAGATAAAATCGACTGAAAAGTGGCATCTAACGTCTGAGTTTCCTGCTCTTCATCGATGTTCTCGCCATCCCACCATGGCAGAATGCCAGGTATTCCGCACGCGGGACCGGCCTCGTGATAAAAATCGCTCTGTTCGTCATCTCCCTCTCTACCCTCATCATTAGTATAAATACCGGCATCACTTTCACTACTGCTTAAGCTACTACTACTGCTCTCCCTGTAAATTAAAAATAATAGAAATGACCGTGAAGGTCAGATTTGCCAACAACACAGCAAATTAATATTTTAGATATCTTACATTACACCATATATGCTTTCGTCCCCAATTTCAAGTCGTCCATCTTGTTTGGGAGTGAGGAAGTTCTGATTATCACCGATTCCATCTTGAGTGGTTGTATCGGAAATGGTCGATGTGCTGGCTAACAGTAAAGGGGGTTGATGTCTACTTATTGTACCTAGTAGAGGAATGTTATCGCCTTCAAGCAACTCTACACTTCGCTCTCGCATGCTGTGCTTCCTCTTGCCAGAAAAGACAGGGGATATGGCAAGCTGAGCGTTGTGACAACGGTACATGTTCTCTATATTGTGGATTAGGCCAGTTTTCTCTTTCTTACGATGAGGTTTGCGAGCGGGTATCGGAATTAAGCTCGTTCCGCTCATACCCGCAGGGTCGGAAATTATTCCAACTGAAGGGTCCACAGCCATCCGTTTGAACTTTCGCTTCCTAAAAAAGCCAGGTTTTTTACCTTCATTACTAATTTATCACAAATAAATTGAAAAACTAACAATTTTTGATTTAAGTAATCAAATTTACAAGGAACTGGATTAATAAGAACCTTCTGTGTGGGCGCACTGGAGAAAAATTCTCATTCACAGAATCGGACTCGGCAAAATGGCCAACTGGGAAATGGCTCAATCTTTGAACGTAGTTTACCAAAGCCAAACGTCCGCTGCTGCTCACACCTTCCGAATCACTTTGATGCATTAATCCTACGGGTCGAGCCAATGCTCTCGTCTCGTCAATGCTACTGACTGATTCCTCGCTTGGAATAAGAAATACATCAGGTGGAGTCAGGGAGCAATGGGGCATCCCACCTAACTGGATTGGACGTCTCTTCCTGCCGCGTCGTTTCCGTGGCTTTCCCCCTGCATTAGCACCCGATTCCTCCAATGCATTTGTTAGATCCTGCACCAACTCATCCATTCTTTGAAAATCGTACGGAGTCAGCACCCGCAGCTTTGCAAAGTCTCGAATGATGCTTTTGTCCATTAGGTCTTAAAAGTTTAAAAGAGAAAACAGTACTTTTTATAACAAAAAAAACAACAAAACTATATGCTACAACAATTTCATATCCCAATAACACTTGATAATGTCCAGAACTCAGGTATGGTACAACAGCAGTGGAAATTTGATTATAAACCTTAATTACCGTAATGATTTCAGTTATTGTTGCATTATAGGCTATGCAGAATGCGTGACGGTTAACCCTAGATTGCTTTAATTAATGAGGCGCTTCAATATTAGGGACTATGCTGTAAAATTCGGGGTTTTAGAATTTACAGCTCAAGCTTGAGTAAAATAACATGTTTATATGATTGGGTGACAAATGGAAAAACACATTGCAAAGTCAAATTCTTCTTAATCATGCTGTAAACTTATGCATAGAAATTAAAGTAGCCTAGGTCAACACATGCATATCATAAAAAAATTATGACTAGTCAAAACAAATGGCTTTTATTTAGCAAAATTAAATTTTAGAATAAATGCTGGGATTTAAATTCAAGCATTAAAAATAATTCAGCAACATTTCTTATTTTTGTTGTTGCTGTTGTTAAAATCAAATTTATTAGCTTCTTATATTTAGCCATCAAAATAAGGAAAATGTAACAATCATTGTTATTTTAAGAGCTCATGAAATATTTTATTGTAACTTATGTTGACCTTATCAGAATATGCAATCAAATAGAAATAGTCTTTCGTATTTTTAAATGAAACAAGCTTATCAAGTATCATAACTTTCTACATGTCCAATTAAACACTATTAGAACACTTGCAAGGAACTAATCTTGTATACTTGCCAGATTCAGGAAAAGAACTTTAATCAAAGTAGTTTGTCATAAATACATGTACACAGAACAAATTTGTCTCAAATCTGTGCAATCTGTAAATCAGGCCAGCACTACCGACTATATATTTCTTGAACGCATAATCTTCAGACACAGGTGTAACAGGCCTTTGACTAAAGAAATTGGCAAGATCCCAAGGCTACATGCACTACACGTGTACCTGGCATCTATGCCATTGCTTTTAGGGGTCATTCAAATATGAAGTCATCAAAAAAAACTAATTTTCAGAACTCCCCCCCCCCCTCATCATCATAAGTAGGATTCGACCATAAAGCCCCCCCTCCCCCCTATATCCTACATAGGATTCCCAACAAAATTTAAAAATTAACAATTATTTTTAAAGAGCAACCACAAAAGGTTGACTGAATGTTAAATTTAAAAAATTTTAAATGAAGTAAGACTTCCAATTTTAAATTAATTCAATTTGATATACATTGATATATAGGCTACATCTAAAGAAACTGTTGCATGCATGTTATTAATAAACCACTTCCTACTGTGCATCCATGGTGCAAGTATTCATTATTATTGAGTTTATTGATATAAATAAGAAAATTACTTCAAATATTTGAAAAACCAAGATAAAAAGTTGAAATTTGAAAATGAAAAATAATAATTCTTTCAGCATAGGCCTACTGTAGGCCTATTAAACAATTTGGAGGTGTGTGTGTTAGTGACATAGGATTTCTCATTTTACTCCCCCCCCCCTTCCCTCACCATGTCATCATTGACATTTGCAGGATTTCCCCACTAACCCCCTCCCCATGTCATAATTTGTAGTCCTGAGCTCTTCACTATTACCCCCTCCCCAATCCCCAAAACTGATGACGTCATGTTTGAATGACCCCTTACACTAAATGCAAGTTCTGTGTTCATCTTTGAAAAAATTCTCGCTATGCTTCAACCCTCACACGGAAGTTAAATTTGAAGAAACGCTGTTGCAAGTTCAACGAACAGCAGAATTAGGCTGACCCAACAAAATAACAACAAATGTTGACAGAGTACATTGGTTAGACGTATTAGATCATGTTTTAAAAATACAATCAAAACAGTTTTTTGCTACCACAAAGAATAAGTTTAATTCAAATGTACCATAACCGTGAGCATAAGGAAAATGGCTGAAGATCTACTGTTTCTTTTTAAAGAAGTACTACAGAACTATATTTTGCCAAGCTACATGTATTGTAGTTTTTAGATTGCATGAACTAGTTACGAACCAGTGAAACAACGTTACCTATGAAATTTACATTTTGTCAATTTTTTTTCAAAATCACAATAAAACTAACAATTTTGTCCAGCATGTAATTTTAGAAATTTAACTTACCTGAAAAGAAATATTAATTGGCCTAGCAAAATATTGTGCTTTTCCTAAAAGTGCATCATATCCTTTTATGCATAATCTCTGACCAGTGCAATTTTATGCATGCAGAAACACAATTAGGAGAGATTTTGGTAAAAATGAGGTCCTAATTTAAAGTTCAGAAAATGTCCAAACAATATGCCTTAAATGTGATGGCACTGTCCAGAGGACATTGATGTCTGATTGATGACTTTATGACATCCTTTTATGGTCATCATGTTACATAGGAGGCGTCAACAAAACAAGTTGCATTTAATACTGTATTTCACGTATATAACCAAAGTGATTATATTATATTCGGGGTTGGAGTAAAAATTCTCAAGTGGTCCAAGTGGAGATTACCATATCACTATAACAGGAAACTCCCATGTCAATTGTGACATCATTGTTAAAATTGGATTCCTATACAATTGTGAACTATTTTTAGGAAATTATTCGATTGTTGAAGAAGGTTCAATAATAAGCATCCGTTCTAGCACGAATCTCCTTGGCAGGATTGGAGTGAACATGCCTACCTCTATATATAGTGTTAGTAATTGGGTTAAAGATTTCTCTGAAACTAAATTTAAATTACATGGCAAATTAAACCTTCCGAACAAACATAAGCTTAAATCTTCTCTTCGAGATCACAAAGATTCCCAGTTTATAGAATGCTATGCTCTGTCACACTATCAGTCCTTTGGTAATTAATTACCTTTTACAAATCTAGAAGCTATACATCAGATCATTTAGATCATTAGATACATTAGATTACAGATACATTAGATTACAGATACATTAGATCATTTCAATGGCCTACGTATGGGTTATTTTGTATGGATTCCAAACCGGAGCACAGCATTCTAAAAAGTGCCTCATCTATATACATTTTATAACATGTTTCTTGTGTGTTACACTGTTATTCAGTGTTATTCTAATGAAGGGCGATTTCTAAATATTCTTTGAACAAATGTGTGGTTTTATCATTCTGTGATAAAAACATTGCAGGAGCAATAAGGCCTTGGACCATCCGTCAGCTACAACTTCAAAATGAAATACGGTACTCAAATAGTTATGCTTACCTGATCTTCTAAAGTTTTACTAGGAGAGCCATATGTTTCCAATAAGCACTTTTCCACTGTATCTACACAAATTTCCAAATATTTTCGCGGAATGCCAATAAACCTTGCACAGAACTTATTTCGACCAAAACAAACATACCACAACAATAAAATGATCCATGAATAAACACTCGATCTACTAGCAATATGACCACTTGTGCAATCAACAGTTTTGGCACTCTACTAATATATTTACTTTAAATGTATATTTCTTTTTGTATAATATATCTATAAATGCATATCTTAATTAGGTTGAATTTTATATAAAACTAAAACTGAATTAATAACTTCGTCCAGTTTTAACGTTTCTTTGGTTTTTTTCTTTCATATTTAAATAGTAAAGCAAAAATTAATATCGGTATAAAAATCAATACGGAAATAAACGCAAATTTACAGACACAAATGGCAACATGGGTACCCAGAATGCAGTTTGTTAGAAAAAATACATGACGATCTCTTGAAAATATCCCAAATTTAATACTAGATCAAAATGGCTTCATCTAATTATCATCCAATATTTCCTGGGGATATAATTCATCTAAATGTAGGAGGGACAAGGTAAAGAAGGTCGTCGTTGAAAGTACAAAGGTTATTTGATTAAACCTTAGTATTGTTTGGCGTTACGATTAATTTTTACTAATAAAATGACAACACCTTTTACTGTTCAACCTTAACCTATGGCTGTGGGTGTTTAAAGATTTAAAAATCCCTTTAAAAATGTCCTGAGTGGAAAAATTGTCCCAGTATAGTTTTAAATCTAACTATCAAATTATTAATTGTATAGAGACTACGGTATAAAGCTTGGAAACTTTAGAAAACAGCAGGCATCGAATTAATTTGGGAACATAATTTGTAACCCAATGTTAATAAAAACTATATATTTTTTACATGAAATAATTTCATTCCTATATTTAAAAAAAGCTTCTGGGCGACTTGATAAAATAAAATTTTAGTTAAATACGTAATAAATATAATTAGAACAGTAATTACTAGAAAAATTAAAGTGTATTAAGTTTCAATCCATTTAATGGCATATTGTAATTTTTAAATCATAAAAATTAATTTATGATAACAATGATAAAAAAGAAATGTCTATTGTGTAATTAATTATTTTGTTGTCCTAAGTAATTTAATTGATAGGTTGGTTTCAACTTAATTTTTTTGAACCAAACATTCATAAAATCCATATAACTTTAAAATAAACCACAACCAAATCATTTTTAATCTTATAGATTTTCTACTTCACGCCAAACTTTAACATGGATTCCAGACTCATTTTTTACAAGGTGTGTTAGGAATTGCAATGTCGTAAACGCTCTGTAGGCCTATCGGATTAATTATTCAATGCTGTATTTGTATTGTTTTTTTTATACAAAAAATAGTATGCTCAGTGGGCGAATATCTACATTGCGGGACGAAACTGGGGCAGTGAGTCTATTTACTAAACTACATTCGTGAAAAAATAAGAAAAAAAACCCGGATTAATTAGGCCTACCCATTATATTCTTATAATCTTAACAGACGAATTTGCTCTTTGACAGATTTTCATTGATAGGGATCCAAAACTCTTTGCAACAGTACTCAGTTACTTAAGAAGCCGTGATATTGACTTAAAGTAGGTGCAGTCATTCTTGCTTCGACCCATCTCTGTCCAACTACTTGCAAATGTTGGCACTATACTTCATTACTGTATTGACATGTTTTGGAATTCAGTTCCAAACTAAACTTAAAAAATAATCTTGATTATCAAAAGTTCTAATGCACATTTCGTTTTAGGGGAGTCGACATTGGCTCACTGCGACATGAGGCAGAATTCTATGGAATTGCACCTTTAGGTTAAAAAAAATTCTCCGTATTGAAAATTATGCTAAAATGTACATTTAAGCAACTAATATTTTTTTGCTTTAAATATTAGTAAAACGGTTAATGTTATGCGAAGATTTAAATCATTCTTCTTGCGGCGATGTGTTATTTCATGGCTACTTACCACCACCGAGTAAGTGGTATGAAAATAGTTGGTATGCCGTAGAAAGTCAAATTTGCATACATTAGTTTCTTTTTATTATTATTTTGTTAGATATTCCAGTCCCAGAACCCCCGGCACAACCAGTGACACTTCCCAAAGTTGCTTTACCAACTCCAGTTATTTCTCCCTCTGGAAGTGCCGAGGCTGCTGGGGGCAGTGGCAGTGGCAGTGGCAGTATCAGTATTACTACACAACATGTTCACCAAGCGAGCGTCGGAAGCACAAATTCCGCTCCCATCGTCGTTGAATGCCGTCCATTGGAAGGGATCCGTCCGGGGTCCATCGTTAGGGTCACAGAAGCTTCCGTTCCTAGGAGCGGTCACTCACGCAACTCCTCTTTGGACTTCCGCCCCACTCATGCTCGCAGTTCCTCCGATCTGCATGCATTGACCGCTCGAAGCAGCCATGCTCATTCGGCCACCTTGGATTTGCGCCATGCTCGCACTTCCTCGGCCGACCTCAACAAGTTGGTGCGCACCGATTTGGGGGTACTCTTTACCAATCAAGGGACACAATGGATCGATCCACTTCGGGTTAGGATAATTAAAGGGCACCACAACTGGATTGCAGTTGTAAATGCCCATTTCGTCACATGTTACAGGTTAGAAAAATGTTCCTGATGTCGTAAAATCAATGCTATGAACATTAACTTCAAAGAATTTCCCCAAAACTGTTCCAAAATATTTCAATATGCACACCTTCACGGATCTGAATAGTATTTTGTTCCCATACAAAGGTATGAGCCTTTAAGATTCTTTATGCCCAGCACGGAAAGAATGGGGAAGAGGAAGGGTCATGGCCAATTTATTGTGTGTGCTGTCCCAGCATTTTCCTGGAGGGATTATGGCAATTGTTAGTCAAGAGTAACCTTGGGAATAAAAAGAAAGTTTCCGCAATGCCAGTCATAAATTCCTGGAATTTTCATAGGAATTCCAGCTTGATACAACTCTTGGATGGGATACCGATGCCTTATGTTAATGGTGACCCATTCACTTTTTTAATTACGAAAGGAATAAAGATTCGAGTGGATGGCAGTTGGCATTTACGAGTCCATACATAGATCAGACAATCGAGCGAGCTGCTCTTAATGCAAAAGTTGTCTTACCCAATCAATCAGCCGAAAACAGCAATAAGATGTTGGCAATCTCTTATGGGAACTACATCCGTCTGTGGGGTATTACGGAGGATGGAGTTCGCACTGACATTGGTAATATTTGTTATCCACTCCATGCAATGTATCAGAATGGTTGAAGTGAAGTGAAAATGCCAATATCCCAATTTCAGGAATATTTAATCTTCTCGTTCCCGTGGACTACCTGTTTTTTATTGGTAGCCAGTTAGTTGCCTTGAGCCACACTGGAAAAGTTGGTGTTTGGCATTCCATGACCCAGCATTGGCAGGTATGTTCCAAATTTTTTCCTTACTATTTCATACTGGAAAGTTTTGCTGCATGGCTGCAGGAAATGATATATTTACAGATTCAAGATGTGGTTCCAATCGCCAGTTTTGACACGGCTGGTTCATTTCTCCTGTTGGGATGCAACAATGGGTCGATCTATTACATTGATATGCAGAAATTCCCCCTGCGAATGAAGGACAACGATTTACTTATAACAGAACTCTACAAGGATTCGTCTAATGACGTCATCACAGCCATTAGTGTTTATTTAACACCGAAGACAAGTATGCAGGCTCTGGCTACTAATAAAAGGACAGGGTGTCTGTCAAAAGCCCATGACCTAGTTTGAGGATTTGGCCAAAAACTGTCTTGAATTTATTTGGAAGGATTTTACTTTTTCAGAGTTTAAAAAAATAACAGGTGTAGCAGTCCTTACTTTATCCAGCGATTAGTTGGGTATTCTAAAGGGCTATTTTAAAGATAAAATTTACACAGACTTTGTGACTTGATTGACAGACACTCAAGTCCATCTGAACTATGCATTGTCCTAAATACTCACTTTCAAGTGTCTCTTTTTTTCAGGCATGTGTGGAAATTGGATTGAAATTGCATATGGCACTAGTTCTGGTGCTGTGAGAGTTATAGTGCAACATCCAGAGACTGTGGGCCATGGCCCACAATTATTTCAAACATTCACAGTTCACCGCAGTCCGGTCACAAAAGTAATGCTGTCAGAAAAATATCTGGTTTCAGGTAAGATATATCATCTTATTGATCTACTATCGATTTAGAAATAAAACGTCAATTAAATCCTTGTCTTTCATGCCATCCAGTGTGCTCAGAGTACAATCATGTACGTGCCTGGGGTGTGACTCGTTTCCGCGGCATGATTTCCACACAACCAGGCTCAACTCCATTATCATCTTTCAAAATTGTTTCACTAGAGGATGTTGAACCCAATGTCAGTTATGCTGCTGGAAATGATTGTGGTACTTCTAAATTTTACATAAATATATTTGCTCGCGAATGTTTGATAAGAGCATAATAAGATAACCTTTTTAACAAATTATTCAGGACCATACGGCGAGCAGGATGACGAACAAGTTTTCATCCAAAAAGTGGTTCCGGAAACTGACCAACTCTATGTTCGGTTATCATCAACTGGAAAGAGGTTTTTTTTTTTTGCAGCATCGGTTAATCATGGAAAAACGTTATCGGAAAGCCTAATTAAACTGTGAGATTCACCACAAGTTTTGTATTTACTTTTGTATTTTAGAATCTGTGTTGTGAAATCTGTGGATGGTGCAGCAATTACGGCATTTTGCGTACACGAATGTGATAGCTCAAACCGCATGGGTTCCCGTCCCAGGCGCTACCTTTTCACGGGTCACACGAGTGGAGCTGTGCAAATGTGGGATCTCACAACAGCCCTAGACCTGATAAACAAAGGAGAACAAGGTACTTAAAGATTTCTGTGTATATCACACTAATTAAAAAAGTTCTAAGACTATTAATAACCTTTCATTGTTTCCAGCTCCAAACTCGGGGGGTCCTACCCCGGAAGAATTCTTGCGTCTTTTGGAACAATGTGACCTGAGCAGTTCCCGATGTTCCACACCGAGCATAAGTCCGGCGCCTTCCCTCGCTGGCCACGCAGTTGCTAAGCTAAAAACGGCCAACATGGCTTTTTTAAGCCAGTCGCATGACAAAGAAGGTGATAACTTGGATGAACTAAGGGTTACCCGGTGCTAATGTCCAAATCTCCTCGCCTAATAAATACTTTAAAACCTAATTTTGCTACTATTGATAAGTTACATACTTACTTAACCTTGAAAAATGGCATATCGTTACTTTGATCTTAATAAATATTACTTTTTGGTAAATATTTTTTCTTGCCAAGTGGCCTACTTCCATACTATACTCTCCAATAATGGCCCTGGTCCATTGTTAGAGAAGTGATTATTTTGTCTTAAAATGCCTTAAAAGAAACCAGTCGTTTTTCAATAAACTTTTTGTAATTGTAGGTACTATACTATTACTGTAAAACTGCATCCAAGTTACAGTAACCGAGCACGGTTTTTCCACATGTTGCACTGAAGAATGTTTACAGATACCATAGAAGTTTGTTTTACATGGGCATTCCAGTGAAAAATGCAAAATTATACTTGTTATAGTTTAGGTGTTGAAAGGATAGAGGAATTCCTCTATTCCCCTTATAACTTGTTAACTGCTATGCAGATACCATTTAATGACACGCCATCAGCGGCGTAGAAAAGGGACCCGGGCCAGATGCCCCCCCCCCTCATCCTCAAATTTAGTAGACCAGTGCTAGACCAAAAGCTACTTGGTTCCCTATTACAAGGACCCGTTATTCTAAGGATTATTGCAAGTTTTTTTTTATTTGTAGTATGCAGTTTCCATGTATTAAGTAGGTTGCACTGCGAATTTAAACAAAAGACAGTTTGGAAGAACATTAAACAAAAGTTCAACACATGGACATTTATTTTACTTGTAAAATACAATGAAGAATGGTGTAAAGAATTTTGGTGAAAAAGGAAAGGTGAATATAATGTTTGAACTGGACAAGTGAAGGACATGGGGTAAAACATTACCAATTACGAGCTCGTACATTTAAACATAGCTAAAATGCTATACAATATAGAATTTTCTGCCAAAAAAACCTAATCAAAGGCAAAGGAAAGCACAAGGTAAGAGTATCATTTGGAGATAGCCAACAGAACTATTAAATAAATGTGACAGAAATAGTGTAATGGAAGCACTTCATCCAATAATACAATTTTGAATGTTTGTGCTCCGTCTACAATGATTGTGCAATGCATTTAAGTAAGAGCTTTGCCAGGAACATGCAAAACTAAGCGACCTAATTTGCTTCAATGAGCTTTCACTTCCAAAAGTGATTGGTTTGGCATATTATCACATCGTAAAATTCTGTTACTCATTACTGTACTTGAGAGTTCCATGGATCATGCACAAGTTATCTCTTCATTTGAGCACTACAGGCACATTAACGAAATTGTTCCAAATATTTATGGAAAAACAATTTGTTAATTCTTTTTGGATAATATCACTTATGACTTAAGTTCCATTGCAAAAATTGCAAATAAGGACTTTATAATCGAGACAATTAATTCTCTCAATTAATTATTTTGTGTATCTTGGATATTCAAGTAGTTTTACATTTAAACTAGTTTAATGGGGATGTTCTCATTTCAACAAATTATGAAAAGTCTCATATTCTCACTTCAGCCAAATTTCTTAGAAAATTCCTGAGAGATGTCACAGACTATTGAAAATAGAAAGCTGTCAGGGAAGAACTACTGAGAATTTAAACAAAAATGAAAATAAGAAAGTATAAATACCTCGGTAATTGCACGCAGTTGGGGAGCTATAAATTTTATATATGTATAAAGCAGAGCAATATTAACCTCAGGCTTTCTGGATTTCATTATTCTCATAAATAATAATATTTACTTTGCACTTAATCATTGCTAATTTAAAAATGATAACTTAAAAGCTTACTCACTTTGCAAGGTCATACTTCAAAGTCAAGGAAATACTCATGGAATTCTCCTCTTTCATGACATTTCTATGACAGCAAAATGGCTACTCACTGTCACACTACAAAGGTTCTAAGTAATATTTAACCTCACGAGTAACAGAGACATTGTCGCCTAACGGAATAGCTCAAAGCTAAAATTCTCCATATCAACTTTTGGGATGAAAAAATAGCAGCTGTTTTGGGAAGTCAGTTTAAATGGAACTGCTCTAGAAATACGAGTTAGTCGCTCCTAAAATATTACGATACTTTGCAAAACTGATTCCAGTAAAATCTCACCTGTAATATTGTGGCTAAAACTACACGTTGAGTTTACATTGTACGTGGATTGGAAGAAGAAAAACACAATTTCAGAATGTATGGGAATTTTCCATCTACAATAAAGAAATAAAAAATGTACACTACACGTTCAATTGAAATCGAGATTTTATTTCAAAAACTAACTCACTTGGATTGGAAATTGGAGTGTGATTGCAAATCACCAAAGCTTCCAAGGCATCGGACACATTGTCCCATTCTAATAATCCAGAAGAGCTACGATCAGCTAAAGAATAAGAGCCAAAAGAAGCTGTTAAGATGATGGTGAAATTATAGCTTAGAATAGAAATTATCTTACAATTGCTTTTGGAAGTAAACATTTTTACAGATTTTGGTGCGGTTGAACCCTCTTGTTCAAACACCTGAAACGCCATCCAATATAAGCATTATCATCCCCTTCATACGAATACATGCATATCATAATAAAAATATATGAACGAAAGTGAAACACTTGCGTGCCTTTTTCATATCTTCTTCTGTAATCCCATAAGGAGTGTTAAAAAAATGTAACACTTTGGAAGGTGGTTGTATTCGATTCTTGCTGGCTGCCTCAGGATTCGTAAAGCGATTGTTACGATTGCCCATAAAATCCTTGAATGAAGGAGAGCCATCAGAAAGTTCGTAAGGTTGTTGAACGTCATTCAAAAATGCTTGCTTCGAATAACTGAATTGAACAAAATGGAACCATAAGTAAAATGCAGTGTGTGAGTGTTAACATTATTTTGATTTCTAACTTTTGTGTTTGTTTAAAGGATGCATTTAATGTGGAACTGATGTAACTACTTGATCCCGAAGATAATTGATTAGTGAACTGAAGCCAACAAATGTAATGCTGTCTGCCTACCCCAGCTGCATCTTGGTACCAAAGAAGACTGCATTGTTGAGATTGCGAATGGCTCTTTCGACAGAAGGTCCATCTCCCATTTGGATCATTGCACATCCTTCCTTGCTCTTCAAAAACTTGACCCGAACGACGTTGCCATACAGGCAAAAGAGATTAAACATGCGTTCGGCATTAATCTTGTCGTGGTTCATGCCATACACCATCATTACTGCGCCTTGTTGAGGAACGCCACCGGCACCCCCACCTCCGTGCATTTGCTGTTGAAAGCCACGAGGGGAGTGACTTGGTGGACCATCTAACCTGGCTTCATAACCGTCTCCTCTTCCACAATAACTAAATAACATAAATTTACTTAAATTTTAATGATATTCAAGTCCAAGAAAATTTAGTTTAAAAAAAAGTAAAGTGATTTATCTTAACTAGATATCCTTAGTATTAGCATGGGAAACTTTCTCCGTTCTTACAATTTACCCAAGAAAAATATGATAGAGGGGAAAATACACGAGTCATTTTTCGCAGAAATCACAAACCAAGTTTTCAACCTCTTGTTCATGGCATGTTCTAATAAACAGCACATATCGGTTCCCGTTCTTGGCATGGGTAGTCTTAGACTAGACTAACCAAGGTACCACCATGAAATACGGTTAAAAGTTTAACTTTGTCTCTCTACAGGCGATTACCCTAGCAACAAGCCCCTTACGTATATACTGTTCATTCTACAGTCCCTACAAATGGTGGCATACATGCCCACTGTGGAATCCTGCCAAAAAATCCTCAAGAAACGATCTGAATAGGTGGATGCCACTGACCGATCGTGATGCTGCCCATATCTGCTTTCTGATCCCGGCCCATAGTGATCAGGATGTCCTCCGTAGCCACCGTAAGAGTTGCCACCTCGTCCTCCTCCTCCTCCTCCGTAACCATCGAAAGATTCGCTGTGATCGGACGAACTTCCAAATCCAGTTGGTGGTGGAATGGCACGGGCCGAGTCGCCTCCTGACAAATAAATAATTTTAAAACTTCGCCAATTTCTAACACTGTGGAAATAAAAGGCAAAGCCAAGCTGTACCTAAATGAGTACAAACAGAAATAAATACTGCAAATAAATTTACAGTTACAACTATAAATGAGGCCATCTAATAAACCACATGCAAAGTAAATAAACCTTATCGTTGACAGAAATGCATACAATGTTAAATGCTTAAAACCTACACGCACGCACTAACTACGGTGACAAATCCGGTTATTACAAAAACCGGTAAATAAATCCTTCTTACTGTAAGGCGTAGGTGTGCCTCCAAAGCGTGGCTCTTGCAAGAGCGGCCCTGGACGATCTGGACTTTTTCCTGTATAGAAAAGGATGGGATACACAATAATAGTTTGGCCAATGATATGACAGGGCAAATCCCCAAGTCCATGAGCATTAATTGAGCAGTAATCAAAGATGGCCATCTATAAATAGCAGCAATATTTCCCACTGATTAACAAATTAGGAACAAAATTGTACCATAATGGCAGAATTGAATCATTGGTTCGTGTACAGCTCCGTTTCTAATAGTCAATCAGTACGTTCCATATGAACTTTAGAACTTCGGAGGGAAGTTGTATTTCCAATACTGGGAAAGAAATATTCTTTCGAAACACTGCCAAAATGCCGGTTCCTGCTTAATTTAAGGACTCACCAATTTGCTAAACTTAATCGCCAAGAACACATAACTGGCTTTATATGCCATGGAGGGTATTGGTATGAACTCAATTTTCGTACAAAATGGGAATAAGAAACGACAATAGGTTGCAGGTATATCAGTAAAACAAACAAATTTCCTTAATTATGAATTATTCTCACGCTGAATAATTTGAAAATAAAATAAATAAAAAAAAAGCTTAAAAGCAATTAAGGAAATAAAAATCATCAGGAAAGCATTCTACTCATGGTAGTCATTTAGCAAGTAAGCAAATAGCCAGTGCTGTGATGAGCAAGAACAAATTGTTATGATAATAGTATGATTCACACAATGGCAAACAAAATTTATGCTTCTGTGATTCAATCAACTAAAGATTCGTTCCATTCAGTTTCTTCAGCTCTGTGTTACATCAGTGCACACTCTTCAAAAAGGAGTGTTCCTTACATCTGTACTGTTACATAACTTGTGCAAACTGGAGACAACGAATGGAAACAAAATAATAATGATTAACTCAGAATGCTTATGTGAATCATCCAGGGCAAGCAGCGGTGGGGCTATAAGCAAGCAATTCAAGCTCCAGCAAAATTCTCACCCTAATCTGACTTCAATTGACCACAGGATTTTTGGGATAATGTTACCTTTAATATCCCTAAAATCTGGAAGCTCAAATTAGTCAAATCAGGGTGAGATATGCCTGTATAGAGCAGAAGAAACTATATAAAAACTGTATTCAGATGCTCGTTAGTTAGCTCAGTAGTAAAAAAAACCTACACAAAATTAGAAATTTATAAAATTAAGCAGGGATAAATAAGGAATAGCAATGAAAAAAGTGAAAATAGAGTAAAACTTATGTTGTTAGAAGAAGCGTGCTCATAAATAATATATAAATAAGCAATTCAACAAGCTAATTGAAATGAAAGCAGAAATTGCCCCTTAGACCAAAGATCTTGATAATGTATTTCTACAAAATTTAGTTAAATTTTTAAAATATTTACACACAAAAATGTGTTTGTAAAAATTTCCAAATTAGCTTTCTAATTTTTCTCTCACAATTACCTGCTACTGAAACACACTCTTACGTACGAGTGTAATTTTGTCGTTTAAATTAGTAATGCAAAAACTGAACATTAAAAGGTTTTCTAATTGAACTTGGAAACAACAGAGATTTACACAGAGCATTTAAAACCTAATACCCTCACAGATTTTAAAGTTAATAAATAAAAAGCGTGGAAATCTACATGTATATCAGACTGTCAAAATTTTTCTGAATACTGTAAGTAACAGAACCTTGTGAAGAATTTTGACAGACTTTGATACATTGATGAAAAAGGTAAACCAAGACAAAAATGAATTCAAACAGCACCAAAGCGCGAGACGGCACATCACAAAAAGAATTGCACGTACCAAAATGGTTAGCATTAATTTATCTTATTCTCGGTTATAGAAGAGTAAATTGCAGGCAAGGAGGTTAAGAAAGGCAGAGGAGTGAGAGGCCACCATCGAACAAACCCATTTTGTGCTTCAAACATCAAGCCTTGACCATGAAATAAGGATTGAGCGAATTTTTAAATATGAAACAATCAAATTATAAACTGTTTCAAGCAGTAGCAGTGGACTTGACCGAGACTGCAATGTGGGCAAATCGAAAGCAGTTACCCCATCATTAGGGTTGTGGCGCTTTTATTTTAGCCCTTGAGGCACGACGTCCGCAAGTGGCAAGACCAGACCATCCAAATTCCACATCATTTTTCAGATAAGTCGGCCAATGCTGGAGAACCAGAATGACTGCCGTTGCTGCCGAATTTCTGCCAGAAAGCGGCGATGATGAGGAGTAGACATGGCCGTTGGCCTAGACACAAGTTGTCACAGTCAGATATTTGAGAAAAATCTCCTTCACACAAACACACAATTGTCTGGCACTGGGGACGGCCTATAGGTGGCACTTTTAATTTTTATTATTATTTTATTATTATCCTTATTTTCAATTTCGTTCATAGAATTATTGTGGGACAATTTTAGAAATACTAATTGCTTGCATTTTTAGAATGGTTGACAGGTGGTAATATTTTGTTGGTGCCTGTGACTTTGTACTGCAATGTTTCTCTGAAGTAGTTAATCTGATATTGTTATTATGATTATATTAAAGCGTAGGTGTGTGTAACTTAACACTCGAGTTTGGCCAATCTTCCATAGTAATTCAAGTGTCCATTGTGAAAGTGAACAGCTCCGAAGCCAGTTTTTCTCATTCAGAAAAAGTGGTCCATATTTACATAACATATATTAGTTGGTTACCTCCTTAGTGTTGTGGTGCTATTTGTCGGGTGATGGAGGGAAATGAGTGGAAATGTCTCCTTCAAGTGCCGGAGAAATCTTCTTGTTGTCAAATATATTAATATAAAATAATGGAGCAAGTTAGCCCTTTCCCTCTTTGGACAGTAAAGATATTGAGTGCAACAAGGAACAATTCTTGAACGGGATCGCTTAAACAAGCGTTGATGATCATAAATATTCCAAGTAGCCAGTATTTATACACTTAATTTTTACTGCAGTGAACAACTTCTCTGCATCGTATATATTAGAAATGACAAGTATCTTCAAATTACTTGCTCTATATATATATATATATATATTTATATATATATATCAGTAACCATGCATAATAAGTGCATTCATTTGCAGAATCACTTATTCTTAAGAAGTTAAGCTAATGCAATATTATATGTTTTATGATCCTTGTTTTTATTTTATTGGTTGCTACTCACCCTTTTACTATTTTAAACTAAACACCCACTGCAAAAATTCAAAAAAGTGTATCTAGGCCACTTGGTATATTCTGTATCATTTCTCAATTTATTGTTTGCTTATTTAAGTAGTAAGGATTAAAAAAAATTACCCAGCCATTGCAATCTAGATACAGATAATTTTGATGATATCTTAAGGACATGAATATTAATTTTCCATAATTTCCAACTAGAAGAATGGTAATATATTTTTGAAGAAGGGAAGTATCATTTACATTATCCATTTAAAATAAGTATGCTAATGACTAATTCTTTTTTTAAGAATAAATTTTTTAAAAATAGATGAACTACTTTAGAAAGGCATTTGGCATCTATTTCAAGTGTGCTTGAATTTCATTCAATTCGCCAGCGTTTGTAAATTATTCTTCAAACTTAAGTTTCAAATTGAATTATCATATATGTTTGATTATTTATATATATATATAAACAAACTGGAATTTGATTTTTTTTCATTATAAAAGTCAACTCATGAGAGACAGCAATTCAATGGAAACATTCATTATTACTTAAAACTTAATTTTAGAAATGAAGAAAAGACATTATCGGTCTTACACATTGTTGTAAATTCCTTATCTATTATCAAATTTATTAAACAACAGTGTAGGCTATTTGCCAATATCATATTAATGATAACTAATAAAATTAATGACCAAGTATTTATAATCAAGTATTATTCTACGGACGTAGATTAATGTCATTTTATGTTTTGGTATGATTTATCCATTGAAATCCATTTTACAACTACTGTACCCATAACTTGATGCAGATTTAAAAAAAATATTCCTAATTTATCACTAAAAAAAGTTTTAAATAAACTAAATTTTCTTTTTTTTTAACAAAGTGATGTAGAAGGCGCCATGTTGAAAATAGCCCAAACGCAAGAAATGAATAGGCTAGGATGTACTTCTTGTGCATTGTAACAGTACTGCAGTGCAATACATTAAATTGACCATTTCTGCCATTCTAACTTTTATTCTAGTTGGAAATTCATATTCCCTTTGTGGTTTGCTTCCATTAAGCTGCAAGAATTGATGAGACTCAAGCACCCCAGAGAGCAACAAAAGTACCTTTAGGCTCAACTACTGGTAAGAATGCAGGCTATCTGAATAATGGAGGTGGAAGAGGATGAAGAAAGTGGAGAAAACATCTAACAAAAATTTTCCAAAAAAAATGTACTAAGCATGTTTCGTTCAGTTTCTTGACGTGCTATTAGCAGCCATCTTGCAATTCTTGTGGTGATGCTAGGTGGCGTGTTGGTGCGTGTCATGGTTGACCCGATGGCCGACAAAATCGACTCAAGTCGTTTAAATATTTTTTTAAATAATTCGAAAGTGTCTTCTATTAATATATCACCCACTCATAGGTGTATTATTTCACTTTCCAAAGGTTCTGTGTCTTTCTTGTTGATGTTTTTGTTGGTGATGGTCTTATGTTGCTCAGCGAGGACAAAAATAACTTGTGCTGGTTAATTATATGCAGTTATTTAAACGGTAAGGGAACCTCACACAACAATGTCCCCCATTGGTTAAAATGGACAATACAACCCACCCGATAACTGCTTGTCTTGAATCTTGTCCAGTGTAAATAATGAAAGCTTTTCTTCAGTGAAAATATAAAAAAGGAATGTTTCTCTATTGGTTTAACCAATGGCTCAAGCTCAAATTAAAAGAAAATGTCAATAGAATTAAAATTTACTTATTCATAAATTTTGAAAAGGGCCAGAAGTATTATTGAGAGACAAAGTTGAGCCAAAAATCGTGACCATTTAAAGGTTTACATCATTTTCAATATATTAAGGGTGGTTTCATCAGGTTTAAAAACGAATGCACAACATATATTATGAGTTAAATATAACTAACAATAAACATCATGTATGTAATCTAAAATGTTCAACTTACCCAAACCAGGATTGGTATAGTCCCAACTCTCGTTGTCATTTTTGTAAACGTTCAAACGACTGGGCTAAAAAAAAGTTTGATGACTGTTAAAACTAGATTTTTAACCCCAAAACTCCAGGAATATAGCACTTAACCATGCAATTTCTTCTCCTGTAAAAACTAATTAAGGGGGCTGTCCACACTTTTAGAAAATGCATGCTCCTATGGGAATCTCCATGTTAATTACCGGTACATATTAATCGATAA